>CP136057.1:324698051-324935954 GCA_032464435.1 Aegilops umbellulata
TGCCAAAGGCTCTGGTGGTGACGCCGTCTTGGGCTCCACGATGACTTCGAAGACATCGACGGTATAGATGACGATGCCTGAGACGAGCAGGCCCAAAACCCGCCGTTTACCGGACTCTGGTCGGCCGCCTCTTCGTATGACGTGTATATGGTGGATACACCCAAAGAGAATAACGACGATGACAAAGAAGACCCAGTTGAGGATAAACCTCCTGAGATACCGCCAAAGCACCGGCGTCAGCGGCGCCGCTCTAAATCATGCCGTAGAAAAGATAGCAATATCGGCACAGGAGACAATAACACTCCGGACGGTGCCGAAGCAGAGCAGACCCCGACGAGCCAACTGACGAACAGGACGTTTGGGAAGATGGGCAAGTCAGCCCTGAGGAACAGGCCGCAAATGAAGACTCGGAGGACAGTAATTATCTCCCACTCTCCGAGGATGAGGTGAGCCTCGGTCATGATGACTTTATCGTGCCTGAGGAACCTCTCGAGCAGGAGCGCTTTAAACGCCGGCTAATTGCCACTGCAAGGAGCCTGAAAAAGAAGCAGCAGCAGCTTCAAGCTGATCAAGATCTGCTCAATGACAGATGGACCAACGTCCTGGCAGCCGAGGAATACGGCCTCGAGCGCCCGACCAAAAGTTATCTAAAGTGCAAATTGTTACTCAATTTGATGACGAGGCGCTGGAGCGTGTACCGTCAGCGCATAATGCGGCTAATCGACCACCACGTGGCCGGGACAAAGCGGCAACCCAAATCCAACACCATCCCATACTACCCTGCCGTAAAGGCAGAGACATAACTGCTCGGGGTTATACATATGACCTGCGACAGGACTTGGACAGTAGAGTAGTTCAGAACAGATCGATCTATGGATCGCGGGGGCATGCCCTGACACGCGAGAACGTCTATCTAGCTGGACGCAACAATCATAATCACGCCCGGGCCGAGAACCGCAGACGGACTCCATCCGAGCTATGTCGTGACATGGCCCGATATAGAGGCGCCGCACACCCCCTTTGCTTCACTGATGAGGTAATGGAGCACGAATTCCCAGAAGGGTTTAAACCCGTAAACATCGAATCATATGATGGGACAACAGACCTCGCGGTATGGATCGAGGATTTTCTTCTCCATATTCATATGGCCCGCGGTGATGATCTCCATGCTATCAAATACCTCCCACTAAAACTCAAAGGACCAGCTCGGCACTGGTTGAACAGCCTGCCAGAAAACTCCATTGGAAGCTGGGAAGACTTGGAAGAAGCCTTCCTCGACAACTTCCAAGGCACATATGTCCGACCTTCGGATGCCGACGACTTAATTCACGTAATTCAACAGCCCGGAGAGTCAGCCAGGAAATTCTAGACTAGATTCTTAACCAAAAAGAACCAGATCATCGACTGTCCACATGCCGAAGCCCTAGCGGCCTTTAAACATAGCATCCGGGATGAATGTCTCGCCCGACACCTCGGGCAAGAAAAACCGAAGTCCATGGCAGCCCCCATGGCGCTGATGACCCGCTTTTGCACGGGCGAAGATAGCTGGCTAGCCCGTAGCAATAACAATGCAAGCGCACCTAGCACTTCAGAAGCCAAAAATAACAACGGCAAGCCCCGATGCAACAGACACAAGCGTTGAAGCAACGGTGATAATACCGACGACACGGCGGTCAACGCCGAATTCAGTGGCTCCAAGTCCGACCAGCGGAAGAAGCCGTTCAAAAGGAACAATTCGGGCTCATCTAGCCTAGACAGCATTCTCGATTGTCCATGTCAGATACACGACCCCCCCGATAAGCCAGCTAATCATACCAACGGAAGCTATTGGGTCTTTAAGCAGGCCGGCAAGATAAACGCCGAAAACAAGGAGAAGGGGGCGCAAAGTGAGGACGATGACGAGAAGCCCCGTCCATCGAACATAGGGGGGCAGAAGAAGTTTCCCCCTCAGGTCAAAACGGTGAACATGATATACGCCACCCATATCCCCAAGAGGGAGCGCAAGCGCGCGCTCAGGGACGTCTATGCGATAGAGCCAGTCGCCCCAAAATTCAACCCATGGTCGTCCTGCCCGATCACTTTTGATTGCAGGGACCATCCGACTAGCATCCGCCACGGCGGTAGAGCCGCACTGGTCCTCGACCCAATAACCGATGGATTCCACCTCACACGAGTCCTCATGGACGGGGGCAGCAGCCTTAACCTTCTCTATCAGGATACAGTGGGCAAAATGGGCATCAATCCATCAAGGATCAAGCCCACCAAAACTACCTTTAAAGGAGTCATACCAGGTGTAGAGGCCCGTTGTATGGGCTCAATCACACTGGAAGTTGTCTTCGGGTCCCCGGTCAACTTCAGAAGCGAAGAGTTGATCTTCGATATCGTCCCCTTCCGCAGTGGCTATCACACACCACTCGGACGAACCGCATTCGCTCGATTTAATGCGGTGCCACACTATGCTTATCTCAACCTCAAGATGCCCGGACCACGCGGGGTCATAACAGTCAATGGAAATACGGAGCGCTCCCTTCATACTGAAGAACACACCATGGCCCTAGCAGCGGAAGTACAGAGCGGCCTTTTAAGGCAGAATTTTAATTCAGCGGCCTAGCTCCTGGACACTGTCAAACGAGTCCGGACTACTCCGCAGCTGGACAGTCCGGCTCATCAAGAGTCAGACTAGCAATTCAGCCTCCATCTCAGTCCTGACTGCCGGGGTTTTCTGGCTCCTCGAGCACCTATGGGGATGGAGCCCCTTCTCGATTCGGCAGGGGGCGGAGGTCGCGCGAAGAGCGGATCGAGGCGAAGCACATGGGTTTTTTTTACCCAGCTTCGGAGCTCTCCGGAGAGATAACACTCCTACTGCTGCTTTGTGGATTGTATTGAGTTCTTGCTCGGGAGCGCTGAGTGCTACAGTACACTCAAGCAACTAACGGGACCGAGCGTTCTTCTGTTGGTCCTCTCAAAGATCGCTCTCCAGGGGCCGATCCCCCTCTACGTTGTGCATGGGCCTCCTTTTATATGTTCAAGGGGTCTCCAACAGGTGGCAACGTAGGTAAGGGAAAAAATGGAAACATGTTGTGGTAGGTACAGCTACCTACACAGTGTATCATACCTAACCCTGACGGCAGGGGACAAAGGCATTAAATGCCTATCTACGTCGCCCAGACGGTGCAGAAAAGGGACCGTCATGGGCGCCACCGCTTGCCACGATGGCGATCTTGTCAGCGCTACATGCCACAGTGTACCCCTGGCTGCACAGCCTCCCACCACGTACGCCCGGAAGGGTCCCAGAGCGACACGTAGGTGGGTGAGCTGGAGCGCAGGTACATAGTGGTTGCTTGCCGTGGCAAATGCCTTGCCGCGGCCGTTGTCTTGCCGCGTCCGGGAGCTTGTCACTCGCCGAGTCCTGCCGGGACGCGTGGCGCGTCACGGCAAGTTCTTTGAGATGCTCTGGTTGGCCTTCCCGGCAAACTCCTCTTGCCGGGGTCTTGTGCCTCGAGCGGCCTTCCCGGCAAGCTCCTCTTGCCGGGGACTTGTCTCCTTGGCTTAAATACTTTGTTCTTGAATGGCTCCAAAGGAACCATAGAGGGCCTTGGTGGTCACCTGGCAGGCCTTGCCGCGGGGTGCTGCGACTGCCCGTGCACAAGTTCGGGATACTAGGGTACCCCTACTTTAGTACACCGATAGGAGCCCCCGGGCCTGGGCCACACACGGTGCCGAGCGCTGTTGGGCCAGACCCAAAACAGGGCACGGGCACGCGCGGCCTGGGTCACGTCGCACCTTGCTCCGTACCCACCGCTTCCTCCCCGAACGGCACGCGTCGATTGCGGCGTCGTGGGAGAGGTCGTGGGTGGTTCCTTTATTCGGAAAAACAAAACGCCCGCCTCCTGGCGGTTCGTATCTTCCTCATAAACGGAGGGAGGCGTGGAGGCGTGGTCTTCGAGGCGTCCACTCCCCACGATCACGGGGTTCTTCGGTAACTTGATAGAAGTGCCGGTCGATGCCGACGAGAAAAAAGGCCTCACCCGGGACACCACCGACGATGAGCTCAAGCGCATCGCCACCAGGATGGAAGAGGCGGCGGCAGCTGCCGCCGCGGGCGAGTTTCGGTTCACCGTGGAGGAGGCAGAGGCAGTAGAGGCGGCAAGCCTTGCCGACCGAGAGGAGCTTGCCGGCGAGAAGAGGTCCGCCGAGCATGACGTCGGGCCGAGCGGGCCCGTCGAGGACACGAGCGGCTCGCTGGAGATCGGCTCCTCTTCCTCTTCGTCTTCGGACAGCTTGCCGCAAGCAGAGCCCCTGACTCCACGAGCAGAGCCCCCGGCTCCACAAGCCGATCCCCCGGCTCCACAAGCAGAGCCCCCGGCTCCATCAAGAAGGCGTCTTCGCAAGGCCGGGGACGTAGCGGAGTGGCAGGCGAGTCAACCCCCGCCGCGCCGCATGACACGCTCCACCGCGGTAAGTTCCGTTGCCGCGGAAACACCTCACGCTGCAGCGGCAACTGGGGCGGGGTCCTCTCGGCCTGCCGCTCCAGCTCCCGCCAAGCGGCCAAGGGATCCTACTCCTCCGCCTCCTGGCGCCGGAGGTGGGCCAGGCTTTGACTTCTCCGCGCTCAGCTCCGACGAGAAAGAAGAAGAGTAAGATTCTTGTTGTACTTGCATGTCTTCAATACTTGCCGTCTTGCCTTGTATCTCATTTGCTTTACTCTAAACTTATCCCTTTTTAGGACGCTGGCCCAGAGAATGGCAAAGAGAGCCAAGGTCCCGGTGATTGTCATCGAGGATGATCCCACCGTGGCAGCAGGGGGTGCGCCTGAGACAAACTTGTCGGACCTGACAGCTGTTCCTCAGAGCAGCCCCCAGCGTAAGTATGTGGTTTATTTCCAGCTGTTAGGCGCGCATGGACACAATTTGCTTGCTGATATCTGACCCTTGGCTTGTGTAGGAGCAGAGCAGCTCCACCAGGAGCGCCCGGAGGCCACCCCTGACGCGCCACCTGCTTCGACTACGTCGCCAAGGGAGAGTTCTCCGGCAAGGGAGAATCCCCCGACAAGGGAGAGCTCCCCGGCAAGGGAGAAGTCTCCGATGAGGGAGAGCTCCCCGGCAAGGGAGAAGTCTCTGGCAAGGGACAGTACCAGCGACCCCCCGGCAGCGGAGATCCCAACTACCGAGCCTGGTACAGGTATTCCTTGCTTCTAAACTTCCCTTGGGTTCTTCTTTTTGGATATTTGCTTGACTTTTCTTCCTTTTCCGGTCGTCAGATCCATCCACTGTGGAGCCGATGGAGACCGAGGTTGTTATTGATGACACCGCTGCCACTGAAGAAACGGCCGGCGCTGATGATCCCGCCGGTGAAGAGGCCGCCAAGGCTGCCGCCGCAGCAGCTGACGAGGGGTCCGGCGATCGTACTGACGACCCTGGGGCCGCAGGAGCGACAGGCGCTACACCGACCGCCGATCCTCCCGCCGCTGCCGCAGCGTCAGGCTCCGAAGAACCCCAGCCAGGCGTCTACTTGAAGGTTGGCGCTGGCATCTTCATCAACCTCCTCTGGGCGTCAACGTCCAGGGCACCAGTCGAAGGAGAAAGCTTTGACGTGGAGGTGCTTGCCTCCGCTGGGCTGACGCTGGTCGACGCACCAAGCAGCAGCAGCGACGAGCCCGAAGAGGAGCGACTGCTGCGGAAGCTGGTGTCGCTCTACCGTGCCCGCCAGGCCAAACTGGTGTCCCGCGAAGCGCTTGTCGCGAAGGCGGGGGTGGACGTGGAGAAGCGCGCGGAGGAGCTCCGAGGCCTCAACCAGGCAGCTCTCCAGTCGCTGGCGGCGGAGCGGGTGCAGCTCGATGAGGCACAGAAGGCTTTCATCCTTGAGAAGGCAGAGGTTGCAGAGCAACAGCGGCTTGCCGCCGAGGAGTTATCTGCGCGGGGCGATGAGTTGGTGCAGCTGAAGGCCAGCCTGGACAGCCACGAAGAGGAGCTAGCTGCGCGTGAGCAAGCACTCAGCAGAGCCCTCAAGGAAGCAAAGGACGCTGCCGCAGCCGCCGAGGCCGCCAAGAAGGAGCTGGAGGCGAAAGTGGCGCAGCTAGAGGCTGATCTCAAGGCGAGCGGTGAAGCACTTGCCGCGCTCAAGCATGAGCGCGAGAAGGACGCCTACACCTTTGGCGAACTGCAGGGTCGTCTCGCCGAGAAGGTCAAGGAGCTTGACGCCGCCAAGGACTCCAAGGTTAATCTTGAGCTGAAGCTGGCTGCTTTGACCAAGACGCTGGACGGCGCCAGGGAGCAGGAGGCGGCCTTGAAGAAGGAGATCAAGGCCGACAAGGCACTGCTGGAGAGCATCGCCGCCACCCAGAATGATTTCAGGGGAACTGTGGAGTGGTGGACGGAGGGCCTTGTGAATGTTGCCGCAGACATCGACAAGGAGTTGGCGCTGCTGGGGGTGGAGGATCTCGGGTATTCCTCTGACGGGAGCCTCCCATCCAGCGCCAAGCTCACCTTGTTCTTCAAAGGCGTGGCGACGGCCCTCCAGCAACTCCGGGAGAGGATCCCAAAGCAGCTGGCCGACGAGTCGCGCGAGATCTGCGCGGGAGCTCTCAAAAAGGTGCTGATGAAGGTGGCCTTCCGCAACCCAGGCCTCCGCCTCACTAACATCCTCAGGTCCCTGCCGCCGGAAGCTGATCTGGAGGAGCTCGAGACCCTCGTCGCACCCATTGTGGACAAGGTGAGCGGGATCAAGAGGGTTGAGGGCGACCGCGTGGACTAGGCCGCCTATTTTCTTCTTTTCTTGTCGTCGCTGGTCATGTTATGAAAACAGTCTATTAGAGCCGCGACAAGCTATCTTGTAATATAACTCTGTTTCAGGTCATGATTGCAATGCTACTCCCTTTACTCGATTCCTTCCTTTGTATGTTTTTGCCCTACGCTTTTAGGGAACTTGCCGGCGTAGGCACCTTTGCCGCGAGCGCTGAGTGCGGGACGTCAGTAGCCTGCTGGCGGTGCCGTTACCGACAAGAAACCTTGTCGCGACTAGTCGCAGCTCGCTTAAGTTGCTGAGTGAACTCGAAACAAAGTAAGGGCGTGACTCTAGTCGCAGCACACTTAAACTGTTGAGCGAACTCGAAACAAAGTAAGGGCGCAACTAGCCACGAGCTGGTTCCTCCGCACACAGGTTTTCCATACAAAGCATGGTCGTTCAAGGAAAGTAACTTAAAATTAAAAAATCTTATTGCTCAAACTTTGGCACTTAGCTTTTCTGTCGTTTGCTTCCCGGCAAGGCGAAATTTTTCCTGAACGACGCTGGGTCCATACCATTATCTTCCCCTTCCCCTCCGGTCAACTTGTGGGCGAAGGATCCTTAATTTCCTTGAAAGATAAAAGAAAGAAAGTAGAGAAAATAATGATATGGAGCCTTATGGCTCGTTATTGCTTACCGAGGGTGCTTGCTGCACAAAGTGTCAGATAATTCATGCAGAAAGGCATGAAATTGACAAGGTGTGCGGAGCACGTGAGTTTTATTTATGCACAGGGTCTGCGCCTGGCTTTGTACAAAGGATTACATGCAACAGCGGCAATACTTGTACAAAATGGTGGTTGCCGGACAGGGTCCGACAACCGCGCCTTACGGGTAAAACTTACGAAGATGCTCGACGTTCCAGGAGTTGCTCACCGGAAAGCCATCCTCGGTCTCAAGGCGGACAGCGCCAGGCCTAGTGCCTCGTTTCACCCGGTAAGGGCCTTCCCACTTCGGCGTCAACTTGTTGGAATTCTTGGCGGAATGAACGCGCCGAAGAACAAGGTCGCCTTCCTCGAGACTTCTGGCTTTAACTTTGCGGCTATGGTAGCGGCGCAAAGCTTGCTGGTATCGAGCAGCTCGTACAGCAGCCTGAAGACGGTCTTCCTCAAGGAGCAGCGCGTCATGTTGTCGCAGCTGCTCTTGCTCAAGCTCATCATAAGCGAGCACTCGAGGTGACCCGTATACGAGTTCCGTGGGGATAACTGCCTCTGCTCCATAGACTAGAGCGAAAGGTGTCTGGCTAGTGGCTCGATTTGGCGTCGTCCTGATCGACCAAAGAACCACCGACAGCTCCTCGATCCAGTTTCTTCCTCACTTGTGCAGCCTGTCGAAAGTCCGGGTCTTGAGTCCACGCAGCACTTCAGCATTTGCCCTCTCTGCTTGACCATTGCTCCTGGGGTGAGCAACAGAAGCGAAGCAGACCTTGGCGCCAAGGTCTTGGACGTACTGCATGAAGGTGCAACTCGTGAATTGTGTACCGTTGTCGGTGATGATCCTGTTAGGGATTCCGAAGCGGCAAACAATCGACCTGAAGAACTTGACTGCTGACTGTGCTGTCACCTTCCTCACTTGTTCCACTTTCGGCCACTTTGTGAACTTGTCGATTGCGACGTACAAGTACTCAAAGCCCCAGACTGCTCGGGGGAAGGGGCAGAGGATGTCGAGCCCCCGGACCGAAAATGGCCAGGATAAAGGGATCGTCTGGAGAGCTTGAGCTGGCCGGTGTATCTGCTTGGAATGGAACTGGCACGCTTCACACTTGGTTACTTGTGCAGTTGCATCCTGGAGGGCTGTCGGCCAAAAGAAGCCTTGCCGGAAAGCTTTGCCGGCAAGCGCTCTTGCGCCAATGTGGTGACCACAAATGCCTCCATGTATCTCTGCCAACAGCCTCTGTCCATCTTCCCGGGGAATACACTTCAATTTCACACCGTTGAGTCTTCTTCTGTACAGTGCGTTGTCGACGAACTGGTACATACTTGACTGCCGGGCTACTCTTCCGCTTCTTCTGGCTCATCGGGAAGTTCTCCTGACTGGAGGAAACGGACGATCTGATGTGCCCATGCTGGAGCATGTGGCTCGACAACAAGGACTAAAGGCATACCTGCTGCTGCGGGAACATCCGCTTCTACGGCGAGAACCTGCGGTTCAGTCGGAGCTTGATGATCCCCGGCAAGCTTGCCGGAGCTAAACTTGTCGGGAGCGTCTGCTACAACGAAACAAAGCCTGGGGCTTGTCGGAGCAGACTGCTCCTCAGCACTCTTGGCATTGATCTTGGGGACCTTCTTGGCGGCGGCTTCGGGAAGCTCTGCCGGAAGATAGTTACCAGAAATCAACTTCCTCTTCTTGCTCTGTCCAGTTGATGGTGTCACGGATGATTGAGTCAGCTTGAGCACAAAGATCCCTGGTTCCACAGGTAACTTAAGTGCCGCGCACTTTGACAGGCCGTCAGCGATGTCGTTTTGAGCTCTTGGAACAAGTTCCATCTGTAGCCCGACAAAGCGCTCTTCCAACTTCCTCACTTCATCAACGTAAGCTTCCATCAACGGACTCTGATAATTCTTGTTCACTTGGCGGACGACAAGCTGTGAGTCACCCCTGACAATGAGTTGCTTGATCCCAAGGTCTGCCGCGATCCTGAGACCGGCGAGCAATCCTTCATACTCTGTAGTATTGTTTGTTGCTTGCTCCTTGGGAAAGTGCATCTGGACTACGTACTTGAGGTGCTCTCCGGTGGGTGCGACAAGCAGCACGCCAGCACCGGCGCCTTGCAGCGAGAAGGCACCATCAAAGTACATCAGCCACTCTTTGTTTGCTTCCTTAACGGGGATGCTCGTCTCTGGAATTTCTTCGTCTGGTGTTGGCGTCCACTCTGCTATGAATTCTGCCAATGCTCTACTCTGAATAGTTGAAGTGCTCTCAAACTTGAGGCCAAAGCTTGACAGTTCCAGTGCCCACTCAACAATCCTGCCTGTTGCTTCTGGATTCTACAGTATCCTCTTCAGCGGAAAGCGAGTGACAACTGTGATCTCATGTGCTTGGAAGTAATGGCGCAGCTTTCTCGAGGCCATGAGAAGGCCGAAAAGCAACTTCTGCACACCAGAGTACCTTGACCTAGCCCCCTGCAGAAGGGAACTGACAAAGTAGACTGGGCGTTGCACCATTTTCTTCTTCTGTATCCCTTCGCACATATGCGTAGATCCATCTTCGTCGGGACCAGAGCTTGTCGAGGAAGCCCCCTGCTTGTCGCTGGATGTGCTTGCCGCGGTCGCTGGCTCATCATCTGCCTCTCTTTCCGCTACTAACGCAGCACTAACCACTTGATTGGTCGCCGCCCGATATAGCAGCAACTTCTCTTGTGGTTTAGGTGCGAAAAGTATTGGAGTGGAGGACAGGTATCTCTTCAAGTCCTGCAGCGCAGCCTCCGCTTCCGGGGTCCATTTCATTGGACCTGCCTTTTTCAAGATCTTGAAAAACGGCAGGGCGCGCTCAGCAGACTTAGAGATAAACCTGCTGAGAGCCGCCACGCAGCCGGCAAGTTTTCGTACATCCTTGACGCGCTTCGGTGCTTCAATCTGCTCAATGGCCTTAATCTTGTCGGGATTGGCTTCAATTCCCCTCTGAGACACGAAGAATCCGAGAAGCTTGCCGGACAGGACTCCAAACACGCACTTCTCGGGGTTGAGCTTGAGGCTGATCTTGCGTAGATTTGCAAAAGTCTCTTCTAGATCTTGAATCAGAGTTGCTTTGTCCCTGCTCTTGACCACTATGTCGTCCATGTAGGCTTCCACATTTCTGTGTATTTGTGGCTCAAAAGCAGTATGGACTACCCTTGCGAATGTTGAACCAGCATTCTTCAAACCGAAAGGCATTCGTACGAAATAGTACGTGCCACATGGAGTGATGAACGCGGTTTTCTCCTCATCCTCTTCTGCCATGAAGATCTGATGGTATCCTGAGTATGCGTCAAGAAATGAAAGCAAGTCGCATCCGGCTATGGAGTCGACAATCTGGTCAATGCGCGGCAAGGGAAATGGGTCTTTGGGACAAGCTTTGTTGACATCGGTGAAGTCGATGCAAAGCCTCCATTTCCCGTTTGCCTTGCGCACGACTACAGGATTGGCCAACCACGTGGGATGGAGCACTCCTCTGACGAGGCCTGCTGCTTCCAACTTCTTGATCTCTTCGGCGATGAATTCTTGGCGCTCCACTGCTTGTTTCCTGACTCTCTGCTTGACGGGCCGCGCATGAGGACAGACGGCAAGGTGGTGCTCAATTACTTTCCTGGGAACGCCGGGGATGTCAGACGGTTGCCACGCAAACACATCGACATTCGCCCGCAGGAAAGCAACGAGTGCGCTTTCCTATTTAGGGTCGAGAGTGGCACTGATGGTGAAGGTACCACCAGTGTGGTCCTCCTTGGCGGACACCTTCTCGGTCGCTGGCGGAGCTGCCATCGTCTTCTTACACTTGCCGGTGGAGCTCGATGGTGCGTCCTCGACGGTAGCGCAGCACTCCGAAGAGGTGCGCTTGCCGGAGTGGGCATCAGAGCTCTTGCCGGACTTGGTCTTCTTCTTCCCCCCGGGAGCTTCAGCGGCAAGTGTCTCGCGATCTGCGGCGGCTGCTGCTTCCCGGTAGATCTTGTCGGCACAGATAAGAGCGTCTTTCTTGTCGCCATGTAGAGAGATGACACTTATCGGGCCTGGCATCTTCAGCATGTTGTACGCGTAGTGAGAGGCCGCCATGAACTTGGCGAGCGCTGGACGGCCGAGAATTCCATTGTAAGGCAATGGAAAATCGGCAACGTCGAAAGTGATCCTCTCAGTCCTGAAGTTCAGCTCGCTGCCAAATGTCACCGGCAGCGTGATCTTCCCCTTCGGCTTGCTCCTTCCCGGGTTGATTCCTTGGAACGTGCCGGTCTCTTCGAGCTCGCTGTCAGGGACTTGGAGTCTCCGGAGCACAGCGGAGGAGATCAGGTTCAATCCGGCCCCGCCGTCAACTAGCATCTTAGTGACCTTGAGGTTGCGGATAGTTGGTGAGACCAACATCGGCAAACACCCGACAGCAGTTGTGCGATCAGGGTGGTCCTCAATATCAAAGATGATAGGCGTGCTGGACCATTTCAGAAGCTTGCGTGACTCAACGGGTGGTTCTGCTGCATTGACTTCCCGCACCCACTGCTTGAGTTGGCGGTGTGAAGTATGCAGAGAAGCACCGCCGTCTATGTACAAAACTTCTGTGGCTTTCTGGAACTCCTGCTTGTTGGTCTTGGCGTCATCCATGTCTTCGTCGTCATCGTCATCTTCATCCTTGTCGCGGCCGCGGGGAGGTCTGTCGCCTTGCCGCTGCTTGGCGTTGCCGCGGCGTCCCCCCCGGCCGGTGCGCTTCGTACCGGATCCTCCAGCACCTCCTTGGGCCTTCTCCTTGTCGCGTCGCTCGTATTCGGCCTTTTGCAGCTCAACGAGCTGCTCGACCTTCTTGCAGCTCTGGAGGTCATGGCCTTTGGTGCGGTGAATCTTGCAGTACTGCTTGTTGGTGTCGTCCTGCTTGTCGGCGGCCGCCACAGCCTGGCAGTTGGCGCATGCGGCAACCTCCTTGCCGGAGCTACCAGTCTTGGCTGTCTTGGCGCCACCTTCGTTGCCGGACTGCTCGACAACTAGCACATCTTTGCCTTTCCTCTACCTGTTGTTCCGCCGCCGGTTTTTGCTTGCCGGGGCGGCATCATCGCTGTCAGATCCTCCTGTTCCTGCGTTCTCTCCGAGGAGTTTCCTCCCTTCCTCAGCATGTGCACATCTGTCAGCCAGGGGCATACAGCTCACTGACGTCTCTGATCTTGCACATCGCCATCTCCTCCCGCATCCTGCGGTTACGCACGTTCTGGTGGAACGCACTGATGACCGCGGCAGGGTGGACGTCTGGGATGTTGCGTTGCACTTGGCTGAATCTCTAGATGTACTTGCGCAGGGGCTCTCCTTCCTTCTGGGCAAGCAGGTGAAGATCACTCTCCTGGCCATGAGGTTTGTGGCCGCCTGTAAAGGCGCCGACAAACTGATGGCATAGGTCTGCCCAGGAAGATATGGAGTTTTCCGGCAAGTGCATGAGCCAGGACCTGACATTGGGCTTGAGCACCAGAGGGAAGTAGTTGGCAAGGATCTTGTCGTCTCGCCCCCCGGCAGCCTGCACCGTGATGGTGTAGATGCTGAGGAACTACGACGGATGTAGCCTGCCGTCGTACTTCTATGGTACGTCTGGCTTGAAATTCTTCGTGCTGGGCCACTGGACTTGCCGCAGCTCACGAGTAAACGCAGGGCAACCTACCGCGTACGGCAGGTCGCCTGGTTCCCCTGGCGCTTGCATGTCGACAGCGGGGCCAGCGCGTCGGTCTGATTGACGTCGCGTTTCTCTTCGGCGCTCGATGCGGGTACGAGCGTCTTCTTGCTGCCGTTCGTGAAGAACGTGGCGCTGATCGCGACGAGTTCGCGGGTCTGATGAAGCAATGGAGTCGCTGTCGTGGCGGACCCGGCGAGTCGGCGATCTTGGCCTTCGGGGCGGAGAGTGCACGGTGGTTGCACCCCCACCGGTTTTGTCACCATCGGCTCCCACCTGGCTGGCCTGCCGCGGCTGCGATGTGGTCGCCGACCGTGGAGTGTCGCCGTTGGCGAAGCCGATGAGACTCTGAATGGTGGCCCTCCAGTCGTCGATCTTGTCTGGCGTTGGAGGGAAGTCTAGGAGCAGTTGAGCTCGTGCCAAAGCTTCTGCTGGAGTGGCGGGTAGCGGTGGCGAACGGTGCGAGGAGCGGGATATGCTCGGACTTCCAACGATGTTAGAAGGAGCAGTATTCCGTCCAGGCGACCGTGCCTCACTCGCGCCAGCACGTTGGCGTGCATGTTGGCCTTGAGCATCCCGGGATCCGCCAGCTCGATTTGGGTCCAGCGAGCGTATGGTACCGTGGGTACCACGACGCTGCCGGTCCTGCGCCTCTTGAGATGGGCGCGGTGCGTCTACGGACGCCCGGTCGTCGTGGGAGCCGGCTACGCCGCTGACGGGCAGCGCGGTCTTGCCCTTGGACTTGGTGGCACCGTGGGCTCCCTCGTCGACACTCGTTCTTCCGCCGGTGTCCTCCCCACCGGCCGTTTGCTCCGGCGGCGATGGATTCGACGCGGACGGCGCAGCCGCCTCCGAAGCCTTCTTCTTCGGCGGCATGTCGATGAAGTCGATGAAGATTTAGCTCGCGTGAACGCCGGATCAGGTTCACACAACCTCGACGCCCCCTACCTGGCGCGCCAAAGATGCCGGGGTTTTCTGGCTCCTCGAGCACCTATGGGGACGGAGCCCCTTCTCGGTTCGGCGGGGGCGGAGGTCGCGCGAAGAGCGGATCGAGGCGAAGCACACGGGGTTTTTTTACCCAGCTTCGGAGCTCTCTGGAGAGATAACACTCCTACTGCTGCTTTGTGGATTGTATTGAGTTCTTGCTCGGGAGCGCTGAGTGCTACAGTACACTCAAGCAGCTAACGAGACCGAGCGTTCTTCTGTTGGTCCTCTCAGAGATCGCTCTCCAGGGGCCGATCCCCCTCTACGTTGTGCATGGGCCTCCTTTTATATGTTCAAGGGGTCTCCAACAGGTGGCAACGTAGGTAAGGGCAAAAATGGAAACATGCTGTGGTAGGTACAGCTACCTACACAGTGTATCATACCTAACCCTGACGACAGGGGACAAAGGCATTAAATGCCTATCTACGTCGCCCAGACGGTGCAGAAAAGGGACCGTCAGGGGCGCCACCGCTTGCCACGATGGCGATCTTGTCAGCGCTGCATGCCACAGTGTACCCCTGGCTGCACAACCTCCCGCCACGTACGCCTGGAAGGGTCCCGGAGTGACACGTAGGTGGGTGAGCTGGAGCGCAGGTACATAGTGGTTGCTTGCCGCGGCAAATGCCTTGCCGCGGCCGTTGTCTTGCCGCGTCCGGGAGCTTGTCGCTCGCCGAGTCCTGCCGGGACGCGTGGCGCGTCGCGGCAAGTTCTTTGAGATGCTCTGGTTGGCCTTCCCGGCAAGCTCCTCTTGTCGGGGTCTTGTGCCTCGAGCGGCCTTCCCAGCAAGCTCCTCTTGCCGGGGACTTGTCTCCTTGGCTTAAATACTTTGTTCTTGAATGGCTCCAAAGGAACCATAGAGGGCCTTGGTGGTCACCTGACAGGCCTTGCCGCGGGGTGCTGCGACTGCCCGTGCACAAGTTCGGGATACTAGGGTACCCCTACTTTAGTACACCGACACTGACCAAATGGCGGCATACGTACCGCGCGTACATAACTACGCACTCAAAATACCATGGGCAGAGACGGGGGCATAACCAGATTGTGGTCCACAATACGGCTTCAACCTTCCCTGGACGCACATACTTTCACTTTTCTTTTTATCCTTTTCAGGTTTCTTTTCCGCAGGCCCCTAGTGGCGGCCTGATCATCGGTCCTTTCGAAGGACGGATACACCAAGGTGGCAGGCGGCATAGACGTGTGGGGGAATCTCTAGATGTTCTCTTCGACGATCGTCCTACCTGTTTTCAGGACCCACACGCAGCTCCCCCTTGGTCTTGGCATGTTAAATAGCCAGGTTGCTTAGCGCACTATTTGTACAAATACATTTTGACGTATCAATCAAATTATAACAAGAACTGTTTGCGGCCCAACTTATGTGGCACTACCTTACAATTTCATTTTATTTCATTATTCTTATCAACTGCACACGTACACTTTGGTACGCTTTAATGGGCCAGGGGCTTCACTATGCTCCATACTATGGCAACAAAGTCCGAACACTTTTATAGTACAGTTCGGCGCCCCGAATTTTAGCATTATATGCATTGGCTCCGAATCATGTCTTTGGTCAATAGTTGGGTTGCCCGGCTCCTATGCTTACTACCTTACATTTCACTCTATCGGCTAGGGTAGTAAAGGGAGAACTACTGCGATTGTGTCCTAGTTTATCCAGATGAGCACCTCAGTAGGGAAAGCCGAAAACTGACTGTCATGATGCGGCGTGAGCCATTCAGCTGTTCGGAGGTTACAAATCTTTTGCGATTTTTTCCGCATTACGCGACGGATCGGCCTCAGTCCGATCAGGTGTTTACAGCACCCTAGCCTGGATTAAATGCTAACTAGGGGCTATGCCTACACTTTTATTGTCAAACTCCTATGGCTAAGTGAGAGTGATAAAGCCACATAGTCCGATTGCCTGGTTCGTTGCGCTAAACACCTCCTTCAAGGACCAAATTTTTGGATCAAGAGTGTTTAGATTCCATCCCGAACACCCCCATACTACCTACGTGGGAGCTGAAGCCGACGACTGGCCAACTCTCAGATTTAATAAAAACGGCCACACGGGAGGTAAAATTTTAAAAATAACAAGCGTTATATTACATAACGACTTCGTTTCATCATACAAGGCAAAGATAGCACGAATGTATTCATTCGAAGACAATGTCTTTTGCACATTGCGCCGCCACAATGCGGGGCCCCTCTAGGACATCTTCAAAATACCGCTCGGGTGTGCGGTGCTCCTTGCCAGTGGGCAGTCTCTCGGTCGCGAGCTTGACGACGTTCATCTTCGTCCACTGCACCTTGACGCGAGCGAAGGCCATCCGCGCACCCTCGATGCAGACCGACCGCTTGAAGACGTCAAGCCGGGGGCAGGCATTGACCAGCCGCTTCACGAGCCCGAAGTAGCTGCTGGGTATAGCTTCGGCAGGCCACAACCGGATTATTAAATCCTTCATGGCTAGTTTGGCCACCCTATGCAGTTCGACCAGCTGTTTTAGCTGGTCGCTAAATGGCACCGGATGTTCTGGGGCAAGGTATTATGACCAGAACAGCTTCTCCATCGAGCTCCCCTCTTCGGCTCGGAAGAACTCCACAGCATCGGCAACACTGCACGGTAAATCCGCAGACGCTCCTGGAGAACTCCAAATCCGGGTTAGTAAGAGATACCTCTTCTTCACATATTTGCTCTGCATAATGAAGGCCTTACCCGCCGCAATTTTTCTGGCCTCTTGGATTTCTTATAGGGCGCCCTGGGCTTCAAACCGGGCATCCTATGCACTTTGGCGAGCCTTGGCGAGTTCGGTCTCTTGATCCACAATATTGCGCTCCAAGGATTCACATTTCTTCACGGCGTCCTGAAGCTCCTACTGGACCTCATCAACCCTAGCCTCATGTTTTTCACGGGTGGCTTGCTCCTTTGCCGCTTTCTTTTTGGCCTCGGCCAGCGCCTTCTTGAGGGTCTCCACCTCGATCGCCGCTCCTACAAATTATCATGTGATCATCACAATAAATTCATATCTTTTTATATCTGAATAGGTCATTACATACCTTGCTTCTCCTCCAGTTGCTTCTTCACTTGGCCGAGCTCTACCTCGGGCCACTCCAGACTCTGCTTCAGTCTGGAGACTTCGGTAGCATGAGAGGTCGTAGCCAGTAGCGATGCCTGTTTATTCGCATAGACATGTATGGGTTAGTCCCCTACAAAAATTATTTGATCCTCTGCCCGGCTTTTCTTTCCAAACGCCAGATAGAGTCTAAGGGGCTACTGTCTACACTGTGACATTCTTCTTACACAATTACGCTGCTTACCTCAAAGCCTGTCAGCAGGCTGGTGCAGGCTTCAGTCAGTCCGCTCTTAACGGACTGAACCTTCTCAACCACCGTACCCATAAGGATACGGTGTTGCTCAACAATGGAAGCACCTCGCAGTGCTTCCAGAAGAGTATCCAGTGCCTCTGGTTGGACAGAGGTCACCGGCAGAACAGGCGCACCTCCTTCTTTTGAAGGAGGCTGCTTGCCTGAATCCGGAGCTGAACTGTATACGGCCCCCATCGCTAGTTTCCAGGGGATTTGCTCCCCCCAGTGTCCGGCAACCGAGGTTTCGCCCTCCGGCGCCATCCTAATGGCCCTCTGCGTCTCTCCCTGTCCTGCGGGGGTCCTTTGGGACACCGCCTCGGCGTCGTCTGTGTCCTTGGGAGAGGTGGTTGTTGGAAGGGAATCGCTGTCCATAGCCTTTGGATCTAGCGAATCCCCCGATGAGGATCACTGGGAGATGTCGTGGGCCGGACTGCAGCACGTGATTCAACGCATTAGAATTACAAGATAAAGGAGTCGGGCATATAAGTCCATTAGAGCCCTCGAATACTTATGATCCGGCCGGGGGCTTATCCCTGGGGCACCACTCCGAGCTGCTATCAGTAACCGGCGCGGTGTCGTCCGCAAGGGAGGCTCTCACCCTCTTGGACGCTTTGGCCTCCAGACGCGTGGAGGCCGCCCTTTTCTTCCTCCCCCCACAGGGGGGGAGTTGCTTTATTCCTCCTCCTCCTCCTCGTCATCGGTGGTGCGTGAGGACTGGGTCTCGGTGTCTTCGGACGTATCGTCCGAAGTGCCCTTGTGGCGGAGACCACCTCGGCTCCCCTTGGCCTTCTTCTTGGCCTTCTTCTCCGGCGCCTGGTAAGGCGCCAGAACCAGCATCTTCGTTAGAAGTGGAATTGCTGGGTCTTCGGGTAGCGGAACCGGACTCTTGACCAGCTCCGCCTTCTTTTTCCAGCCCTGAAAAAAGTAAGATGGAGAGGCTCAGACATTTTCCTTGAATATGTAAGTAAAGGATACACCTTGAAAACACTAAAAAAAACTTACCGGACTGGCGGGGTGGGTCAGGTTGTACCCACGATCTTCGGTCTCCTTCGTCCACGTCTCGTCGGCCTTGAAGAGCATCTTCCAAATACCTTCGTGCGTAACGCCGAAGAAGTGTTGCAGGGTCTGGTGATTGGCCGGATCGAACTCCCACAAAATTGCAGGTCCGGCTTTGGCATGGAAGGATCTGGCGAAAGAGCATCACCTGTATCACATTGACAAGCTTGATGTTCCTATTGACCATGCTCCTGATGCACGTCTGCAGCGCCGTCAGCTCATCCGACGAGGCCCAGTCTAGGCCCTTCTCTAGCAAGGAGGTGAGCTGCATCGGGGCCTCGGACCTAAACTCGGAGCCTCGGCCCAGGTGGTGTCGCGGGGCTCTGTGACATAGAACCACTGCTTTTGCCACCCTTTGACAGTTTCCACGGAAGTACCTTTGGGCCATATGACGTTGGGCATCTTGCTCACCATGGCTCCTCCGCACTCTGCGTGTTGGCCGGCCACCACCTTCGGCTTCACATTGAAGATCTTCAGCCACAATCCAAAGTGGGGAGAGATGCGGAGGAAGGCCTCGCACATGACAATAAATGCCGAGATGTTGAGGAAGGAGTTGGGGGCCAGATCGTGGAAATCCACCCCATAGTAGAACATAAGTCCGCGGACGAATGGGTGGAGTGGAAATCCCAGCCCGCAGACGAAGTGGGGAACAAACACTACCCGCTCATGGGGCTCTGGGGTAGGGACGATCTGTCCCTCGGTTGGAAGCCGGTGGGCGACCTCCTTGGCCAAATATCCGGCCTCCCGAAGCTTGGTGATGTCCTTCTCCTTGATGGAGGAGACCATCCACTTGCCCTGCGCTCCAGATCCGGACATGATCGGAGTGCTTTCTTGAGGCAGAAGAGTTGAGGACTTGGGCGCTGGAGCTCGAGAATGGGTGGGCAGAGAGAGAGAGAGAGAGAGAGAGAGAGAGAGAGAGAGAGAGAGAGAGAGAGAAGGCGTGGGTGAAAGGGGGTGAATCCTTATCCCCTTATTAAGGCAACGAATATCAAGCACCTCCCCACTTTCCTTAAAACTCACCTGTTTCCCAAGGGCCGCGCAGACGGCACGGTTGGATTACCCACGCCCGTATTGATGAGAATCCCGCAATAAGGGGACACGATCTCTGCTTTGACAAGACGTGCCAATGGAACCACATCTCAAAACATGGAGTGGTAGGCCAAAAAACGGTTCGAAATAATGACCGGGTGGTGATGTGGTGTCACGCTACAAAAGTTGTCAGTGGATTGGACTCGTGAAATATTATACTCTCTGCGGTGGTGTGTGGTACTTGTTTTGCAGAGCCGGACACGTATTTGTGTTCGAAGGTTGTTTTGGAGTATTCGGAGGAGGAACCTGTCTTGCAATGCCGAAGATAATCTGCGCGCTGGACACCTCATCATTGAAGCCTGGTTCAGGGGCTACTGAGGGAGTCCTGGACTAGGGGGTCCTCGGGCGTCCGGCCTGTTGGACATGGGTCGGACTGATGGGCTATGAAGATACAAGACCAAAGACTCTCACCCGTGTCCAGATGGGACTCTCCTTGGCATGGAAGGCAAGCTTGGCATCCGGATATGAAGATTCCTTTCTCTGTAACCGAATTTTTCCAACCCTAGTCTTCTGGGGTGTCTATATAAACCGGAGAAGGTTTAGTCCATGTGTACAATCATAACCATACAGGCTAGAGTTCTAGGGTTTTAGCCATTACGATCTCGTGGTAGATCAACTCTTGTAATACTCATATTCATCAAGATCAATCAAGCAGGAAGTAGGGTATTACCTCCATAGAGAGGGCCCGAACCTGGGTAAACATCGTGTCTCCTGTCTCCTGTTACCATCGACCTTAGACGCACAGTTCGGGACCCCCTACCCGAGATCCGCCGGTTTTAACACCGACAATTGGTGGCAAGCAGTATGATGATCACCGCCCACAACTCTTTGTGTTCTACTCGTGCATATCATCTACGCATAGACCTGGCTCTGATACCACTGTTGGGAAATGTAGCATGCAATTTCAAAAATTTCCTACGCTCACGCAAGATCTGTCTAGGAGATGCATAGCAATGAGAGGGGGAGAGTGTGTCCACGTAGCCTCGTAGACAGAAAGCGGAAGCGTTCGACAACGCGGTTGATGTAGTCGAACTTCTTCTCGTTTCAACCGATCAAGCACCGAACGTACGACACCTCCGAGTTTTACACACGTTCAGCTCGATGACGTCCCTCAAACTCTTGATCCAGCAAAGTGTCGATGGAGAGTTTCGTCAGCACGACGGCGTCGTGACGGTGATGGTGAAGTGATCCGCTCAAGGCTTTGCCTAAGCACTACGACAATATGACCGGAGGTGTAAACTGTGGAGGGGGTGTCGGACACGGCTAAGAATCAATGTTGTGTATTCTAGCGGTGCCCCCACACATATATAGGTGGGAGAGGGAGGGGATCAGCAAGGGGCGCCCCAAGTAGGAGGGATCCTACTTGGGCGCCTCCTCCAAGTCGGCCTCCCCCCTTCCATATTCATCAGAGGGGGAAGGAAAGGGGGAGACCGAATCCTCCCCTTTCCTTCTCCTCCTATTCGGCCTGTAGGGGGCGCGCCAGCCCCTTAGGGGCTGGTTTGTCCCTCTCTTGGCCCATTAGGCCCATACAACTTGCCGGGGGGGGGGGTGCCCGAAATCCCTTCCGGTGCCCTGATATGTATTCGGTACCCCCATAACACTTCCGGTGTCCGAATATCATTGTCCTATATATGAATCTTTACCTCTCGACCATTTCGAGACTCCTCGCCATGCCTGTGATCTCATCCGGGACTCCGAACAACATTCGGTCACCAAATCACATAACTCATATAATACAAAATCGTCATCGAACGCTAAGCGCGTGAACCCAACGGGTTCTAGAACTATGTAGACATGACGGAGACACCTCTCCAGCCAATAACCAACAGCGGAACCTGGATGCTCATATTGGTTCCCACATATTCTATGTAGATCTTTATCGGTCGTACCGTAATGACAACATACATTATTCCCTTTGTCATCGGTATGTTACTTGCCCGAGATTCCATCGTCGGTATCTTCAAACCTAGTTCAATCTCGTTACCGGCAAGTCACTGTACTCGTTCCATAATGCATCATCCTGCAACTAATGTCATTAGTCACATTGCTTGCAAGGCTTATTATGATGTGCATTACCGAGAGGGCCCAGAGATACCTCCCCGATGCTCAGAGTGATAAATCCTAATCTCGATCTATGCCAACCCAACAAACACCTTTGGAGATATCTGTAGAGCATCTTTATAATCACCCAATTACATTGTGATGTTTGATGGCACACAAGGTATTCCTCCAGTATTCGGGAGTTGCATAATCTCATAGTCAAAGGAATATGTATATGACATGAAGAACGCAATAACAATAAAACTTAACGATCATTATGCCAAGCTAACGGATGGGTCTTGTCCATCACATCATTCTCCTAATGATGTGATCATGTTCAACAAATGACAACTCATGTCTATGATTAGGAAACTTAACCATCTTTGATTAACGAGCTAGTCTAGTAGAGGCTTACTAGGGACACTGTGTTTTGTCCATGTATCCACACATATATCAAGTTTCCGGTTAATACAATTCTAGCATGAATAATAAACATTATCATGATATAAGGAAATATAAATAACAACTTTATCGTGTCCTCTAGGGCATATTTCCTTCACGCATGGGCCTCCAGGCGCGCTCATGTTCGTTGTGCCCCCCTCGGGGCTCCCCTCTGGTACTTCTTTGGCCCATGTTGTTCCTTCTGGTCTAAAAAATTTCTCCAAAAAGTTTTGCTGCGTTTGGACTCCGTTTGGTATTGATTTTCTTCGAAGCAAAAAAACAACAATTGGCACTTGTCACTATGTCAATAGGCTAGTCCCAAAAAATGATATAAAGTTGCTATAAAATGATTGTAAAATATCCAAGAATGATAATGTAACAACATGGAACAATAAAAAATTATAGATACATTGGAGACGTATCAGCATCCCCAAGCTTAATTCCTACTCGCCCTCGAGTAGGTAAATGATAAAAACAGAATTTTTGATGTGGAATGCTGCCTAAGATGTTCATCACATATATTTTTTATTTTGTAGCATGGAGATTTGGACTTTTATATGATTCAAAGCAATAGTCTAGTTTTGACATGAAAATTTCAATACTCAAGCATATCAAAAAGCAACCATGTCTTTCAAAATATCAACACTAAAGCAAGTTATCCCTAGCCCATCATGCTCAATCATTGATCCATTCATGAAACAAACTCGCATATTAGCTACACCCAATGCTATATTAGCTACACCCAATGCTCAAGTACGATCATAGTGCCCCTTAGCTAGTGCTTTATAAGAGAAGATGGAGACTCAAATAGAAATAAAAATTGCATAAAATAAATAGAAAGGCCCTTCATAGAGGGAAGTAGGGATTTGTAGATTTGTAGAGGTGCCATGGCTCAAAGCTTAAATGAGAGATAAAAAATTTCAGAGACATACTTTTCTCGTCAATGAAAACGACCGAGTAATTCCTGACACTTTCCATGCTAGATATATCATAGGCGGTTCCCAAATAGAAAATAAAGTGTATTTTCCTTTTTCCACCATTCTTTCACATTCCACAGCTAGCCGTATCCATGGGTACCGTTCATACTAACCCTTTCCAAGGATTTTATTTTTTGACAACGTAAAGTAAATTTCTTTTTCATTTCGGGACTGGGCCTCCCTATTACCGTCGTACTCTCATGCACAAGTGAATAATCACTCATCTTGAGAATATCACATCTAGCATGGAAACTATTAGCCACCCCCTGCCGCTTCATGAGTGGTATGAGCACACAAAAAGGAAATTTATTTTGAAAACTAGAGATGGCACATACAAATTTGCTTAGAACGACACGAGAATACCGCATATAGGTAGGTATGGTGGACTCATATGGCAAAACTGGGTTTAAGGATTTTGGATGCACAAGTAGTATCTCTACTTAGTACAAGTGGAGGCTAGCAAATAGATTGAGAAGCATCCAACCAAGAAACAAAAAATCACATAAGCGAGCATTAAGCATAACTAACACCGAATTATGCACCACAAGTAGGATGTAATTTCATTGCATAACTATTGACTTTCGTGCTTGCATAGGGAATCACAAACCTTAACACCAATATTCTTACTAAAGCATAATTACTCACCAACATGACTCACATATCACTATCATCATACCGCAAAACTATTACAAAGAATCAAGTTTATTTTGTCCAATGATCTTCAAGGAAGTTTTTTTACATCCCTCTTGAATATCCCTCACTTTGGGATTAGTTTCATATGTTGCTTTTTGAATAGCTCAAACAAATCTAAGTGAATAATATGAGCATAAAAATTTTCATCACTCAAAATAATATAAGTGAAGCATGGGAGAATTTCTTCAAATATTTTCTAACTCTCAAATAAATCTAAGTGAAGAATGAGAGCATTTCTTCAAAAAAATAAAGTACACCATGCTAAAAAATATACAAGTGAAGCACTAGAGCAATTCCATAGCTGAAAAAATTTAAGTGAGGAATAGAGAGCAATTCTAACAAATCATGGCATAATTTTGGCTCTCTTCAAATAGGTGTGTCCATCAAGGATAGATGACACAAAATAAAAAGCAAAACAAGCAAAGACTCATATAATACAAGACGCTCCAAACAAAACTCATGATATGTGACGAATAAAAATATAGCTCCAAGTAAAATATCGATGGTCATTAGAAGAAAGAATGGATGCTTTTCGGGGCATATATCCCCAAGCCTAGTTGATGTTTCTCTTTAGATAATAACTTGGGGTGCCATGGGGAATCCCCAAGCTTAGGCTCTTCTTACTCCCTATTTCCTTCATCCATCATGATCTCACCCAAAACTTGAAAACTTCAATCACACAAAACTCAACAAAACCTTCTTAAGATCCGTTAGTATAAGAAAGCAAATCACTACTCTAAGTACTGTTGCAAACCCATTCATATTTTATTTTTGCATTATATCTATTGTATTCCAACTTTACCATGGCTTATACCCCCCGATACAAACCATAGATTCATCAAAATAAGCACACAACGCAAAGAAAATAGAATCTGTCAAAAACAGAACAATGTGTAACAATCTGAAAACTTTGTATTCCTTTGTAACTCCAAAAATTCTGAAAAATTAGGAAGATGTAGGCAATTTGTATATCAATCTTGTGTAAAAGGTTCAGAATTTTTCATCGCTTCTCTAATTTATTAAAATTATTTTACGGGACGCAAAAGTTTATGTTTCCAACAAGATCAAATCAACTATCACCAAACATAATCCCAAAGGCTTTACTTGGCACAAACACTACTTAAAACATAAAATACACAATCATAACATAGGCATAATTGTGCAAACACTCAAGAACAGAAAGAAAAAGGCAAAAATAAAATTTATTCATTGGGTTGCCTCCCAACAAGCGTTGTCGTTTTATGCCTCTAGCTAGGCATAATGCATAGATTCAAGTGTTGTCATCTTTCTCTTTTTTCCTTAGATGTGTTTTTGTCAGGAGGTTTTGCAAAAACAACTTGAAACACATTATCCATAGAAACTTTAGCACTATCAAGTTGCTCATCATCATATCCCCTTTGATTTCCGGCAACGATCCAAGAATAATGTTGATTAACATCATTGATACTTGTTGGATTATATCTAAAACAGGGATTTCCTTTTTAAGATTCTCATAAAAATTGATTATTTCCAAGCAAATGTCTCAACATATAATCACTATTATAAAGAATCTCATCTATCATCGGTTTTTCACGGTTCATACCATAAAATCAAAAAATTCCCTAGCTTCTCGTATTATGTAATCAAATTCATTGATAAGAACAAGGGTAGCCAACTTTTTAGCTTTGAGATTCTTTAACGGGTAGCTCATAAAACAATCTTTGCAAGGTAGGATGGGTACAGATAAATTTATTTTCAAGTTTCAGAACTAGTGCTGAAATAGCTTCCGCACAAGATCTAGTCCTTTTAAGTATAGGAGCATCATCAAGACTCAAATTTTGAACACAACTGAAAAATTATTGGATATGTTCTTTTCCCATAACATTCCCTTGCCCCAAAACAAAAGTTTTAGCATCCAGATTGGCAGATCGTCAAATTTTAGGAGTTAGGCCATCATCTGTTTCTGTCATACCAAAATCACTCATGATGACAAATTCAGGCAAAAAGATAGATCCGACGAGAAAATGACGAACGAAAAAAAGGGCGAATAAAACAAAATTTTTTGATAAGTGGGGGAGATGGAAACGAGAGACAAATGACAAATAATGTAAATTGCAAGGAGATGAGATTTGTGATTAGGAACATGATAGATGTTGATGATGTCTCCCCGGCAACGGCGCCAGAAATTCCTTTTGATGTCACTTGAACTACGTCGGTATTTCTCCAAAGAGGAAGCGATGATGCAGCACAACTACGGTAGGTATTTCCCTCAGTTATGAAACCAAGGTATCAATTCAGTAGGAGAACCAAGCAACACTATGTAAACGGTGCCTGCACAGCTACGGTAGGTATTTCCCTCGGTTATGAAATCATGCATGTAAGAGATCAAAGAAGACTCAAATAACTTGCATGGATAAAATAGATCTGATTATAAACTCAAAGTTCATCGGTTCCCAACAAACACACCGCAAAAAGAGTTACATCAAATAGATCTCCAAGAGGTCATTGTATTGAGAATCAAAAGAGAGAGAAGAAGCCATCTAGCTACTGCCTACGGACCCGTAAGTCTACAATGAACTACTCACGCATCATCGAAGAGGCACCAATGAGGATGATGAACCCCTGTGTGATGGTGTTTAGATTGGATCTCATGGTTCTGGAACTTGCGGTGGCTGGAATTGTGTTTCGTCGACTCCCCTAGGATTTTGAGAATATTTGGGTATTTATAGGGCGAAGAGGCGGTGCGGGAGGCCACAGAGGTGGGCACAACCCACCAGAGCGCCCCCCGGGTACTTCTTTGGCCCAATATTGTTTCTTCTGGTCCAGAAAAATTCTCCAAAAAATTTCATTGCGTTTGGACTCCATTTAAAAAACAAGTAAAAAACAACACTGACACTAAGCACTATGTCAATAGATTAGTCCCAAAAAATGACATAAAGTTACTATAAAATGATTGTAAAATATTAAAAAGTGATAATATGATAGCATGGAACAATAATTTTTTTTAGATACACTGAAGACGTATCAGCCCATAACTAGTAGCTAGATAGTTTATTCTCTTTATTTGATTTTTAATACAATGTTCTCCTCGATGTAACATCTCTTCCGTGTCCATGCAAAAAAGGAAATACCTTCTGTGTGTAGGGGGAACTCATTCCTGCTTGAGTAATAGTACAATGGTTTTATCCTTAAAGAAAAGGAATAATAATCCATGAAGAAAAATCCTAAGGTCCAAGAGGCCCTTATCATGTAAGCACCTCCTGATGAAAAAAAAGGGGAATAAACCCTTTTCGTTTTGCTCATCCTCCCGTGCACGACTTTATAAGGGCCTCCGGAGCCAGTTCCGCGTTGGGCTTGACCTCGCGCCGCCTCCGTTTTTCCTCTCCCCACCTCCCTCCCTCCCCCTCTAAACCCGCACCAGAAGCAGCGCTCCTAGGGTTTGCTCCTGCCACAAACCCTACCACCAGATTGCCCCGATTCCGGCAGAGGTAATCCATCGGCCCCTCGTGCCCTCTCCCCGGCCGCGGGCTAGTATTTCCTTTCCGCTTCGTGTGGGCGCTCAGATTCCGCCGGTTGTTGCAGGCGGCGGCTGCGAGCTGGTGGCATGGCGGGGTACCCGGAGGACAACCAGCACGCCATGAACGGGTACGAGGATGAGGTCGAAGAAGTGGAGGAGGTCGACGAGGAGGGCCGCCCGGGCCGGAGGGGGCGGCGAGATGGGGGCGATGGTGGCGGCTATGGCGACGCCGGTGGGGATGACGGGAGGGCTGGGGGCGGTGACTCGTCGGGGTAAGTGATTGGGACTATTGTTTTTTGTTTGTCTTGGATTCGAGGAGTGTTGGTGTACTGATGTTTGGAGTCTTTGCAGGAAGATTTTCGTCGGAGGCGTTGCATGGGAGACAACTGAAGGTATAAGACGGCTCTTGTTCTTTGCAGGAAGATTTTCGTCAAATGCCAATCTTTAATTGTCCAGCCTTTGTTAGATTCTTCATCTTGATAGAAAATCTGAAGAGAAAATTAGCTAAAACATGCCGTTCATCTCAGTGTTAGAAGTAGTGTTTGTTGAATACACTGCTGCAAATTTTCTAATGGCAGATCCGCGGATGTTAAGATATCCAGAAGTGGTCAATTCTTGTTTTACATTTTGAGGATTTGTGTAGCTATGATAGATTGGTCCTATTCATATGTTTTTTTGGGGGGTTGCACGTTTTGGTAATATCGTAGGTAATGCAAATTACTTCAATAATGTCTGTGGTTGGAATGTGTACCTATTAATCTTTTGTCAATCAGCTAACACGAAAAAGTGATGTCTCGGTACACGGGTTGTGAAACTTTCATGTGCATAGTGGTCCAGTTGTTTGTACTTAGAAACAGTTTTGGACATCTTGCAAAGGATAGCTGTTTATACTTTGTTTTGCACTGTTGCTTTCGGGTTCAGTATAGTTGGGTTACTGCATTTGTTTGTAATCCCATCCTAACGGAAAATTCCGTTATTTGTCTTCCATTGTCAATTATATTAGCTCGATAACTTTTGCTTGAGGGGTTAGTCCTGGTATTTGATTCGAGAGAAACATCGCAAACGTAAAGGTAATGGAGTTACCAGCATGCTGGTACCGTAGACGTAAACAAACGAAACTCAAACTTGTTTGGTAGCGGACTGTGACATAATCAATTCGTCTCCAGAAAAGAAAAAAGCTAACAAATCTCAAAGGAGCAGCCACGGCAGGGCTCTCTCTGGGTCTGGCATGGTCGTGATTGCTGATGCAGAGGGGTACCACACGGGGACGTCACTGATGCAGTGGGAAGTCTGGCGGACCACGGACACCAGGGGCTTGTCAGCGACCGCGGCAAGCAGCATGCCCAGCGGCGACGCCCTGTAGACATTGTTGTCGCCAATGAACTCCTCAAAGAACAGGAGCGGCGGGTACCTCGTGTTGCTGAGCTTGGCGACGGCGATGTCCACGTCGGCCTCCATGAAAACCACGCCCTTCTCGGCGCAGTCCACCACCAGCTTCTGGCCGGCCTCCTCGTGCAGCCAGCCGGCCTGCATGTACTAGTGCACCAGCGCCTCTGCCGTGGCGCTGGCTGAGCCGTCAGCGGCAACATGTCCAGTGATGGCGGACATGACTTAGGCGGCGGCGCGTGGGATGGTAGCATGTGGTACGAGAGAGGTGAGATCAGATTATTACGGCGTTCGTGGCGCTTCATGCGGAGGCCACAGAGCAAACGGGAGAAGCATCGTGCGATGGTTTCCAATTACACATCATATTGGGTGTAATGAGATTACAACTAGGCTGGGACCTGATACCGCGTTATCTCATTACAGCCGGGTCGATCCAAACAAGATTCATTGTTATCCCTTACCAGCGTAAACAGATGATGTTACAGATTGGTGAACCAAACACCTTCCTAGTTTTTGCAAACTATAATACTTGAACCACTTATGAATCATGTCTTGTCTAATTTTTAGTTTCGTTTAATATAAGACTATGGTATGTTATACAGAAGATCAACAAATCTGTGGTCAGTGCATTTAACCGTATCTATCTGCATCCTGTCTTAAGTTTATATTGTTATTGATAGCTTACATATATTTGGATGAAAGATGCTCGGGCAAGAACAACTCTCTTTCATCTTTGCATCTCCTTTATTTCTTCTTTATTAGTTATGTTAGAAATTTTCACTCTCGCATGTTGTAGTCTCCTTTGAATTCAGCTATATGCATTTGGTTCATGCATTAATATACTGATAGTTCTTAAATGAAGGTAGGAATGAGTCAGTTCTTAAGAACAGGTTTTTTCTAGTACTGTTTGTGTGTCTATTGGTGCTCTTGGTTTCTGAGTAGGTTAGCTATTTTTACTGCTTTTATATGAAACGTTTCTAGCTTGTTACAAACACTGGTATTTCTTCAATACTCCCTGGTTTCTTTTTATCAATCAAGTTAATTTTCTTTCCCCAATTGACAATTGTGTATGGTTTATTTGTTTGTATGTAGAATCATTCTCCAAGCATTTTGGGAAGTATGGGCCTATAACTGATTCTGTAATTATGAAGGACAAGCATACTAAGATGCCTCGTGGATTTGGATTTGTTACATTTTCTGATCCATCTGTAATAGACAAGGTTTTGGAGGATGAACACAATATAGATGGAAGAACGGTAGGATATCTTAATCTAGATTGGCCGTTATGTGGGACCTCAGTGTAAATTTTATTCTTAGTTAATAGCTGCACAGTTGATTTGGAGCGTTCAGCTTCTCTGTATCTCTCTCAACTTATGAACTATTCAGGTTGAAGTCAAAAGGACAGTCCCGAGGGAAGAAATGTCCTCAAAAGATGGCCCCAAGACAAGAAAGATCTTTGTTGGTGGGCTACCTTCGACACTAACCGAAGGTATTAGTTGCAAATGACCAATCTTGAACCTATTTTGGTTATGGTAAAACTTACAAGCTTTGTAATTTCAGATGATTTGAGGGATCACTTTTCCTCGTATGGCAACGTGGTTGAACATCAGATAATGGTGGATCACAGCACTGGGCGTTCAAGAGGTTTTGGTTTTGTCACTTTTGAAAGTGAGGATTCTGTCGAAAGGGTCATATCTGAGGGAAGAATGCGTGATCTTGGTGGGAAGCAGGTCTGTATTTTCTCTCATTTCCAAATCTTTTTATTCAGTAGTTCTTCCTGAGCTCCATTATCTTAATACTCCCTCCGTTCCATAAACGACAAGAATTATGTAACGGTGGGAGTAGCAAATATGTATGGTAGGGATATTTGAGATAAACGAGCATGAGGATTTCTGCACCCAACTGCTCAGTATGAGATGTGCTCCAAAGTGGTCTAAAAGCTTCTGATTGTGGTTCATCTTCTTGTGGTTATTTCTGCCACTGTATTGCACATGCCCTTTTTGTATTTAGAGATTTTTATGGTATTTTCTTGCCGAGCCAATGGATTGGAAACTTTTATCTCAGATGCATCTACTCGCTGATAGAAGATTATTTGTTTTACCCTCAAATTGAGCTGCTAGTTTGATAGTGCTTTTAGTTGACAAATCAGAGTAATTTTCTTGGCAGGTTGAAATAAAGAAGGCTGAACCAAAGAAACATGGAGGTGATCACAGTAGCAATGGGAGATCTAGTCACTCTGGTGGTGGTGGTTACCGTAGTTCTTACCGTAGTGGTGGAGCTGCTGGTGGTGGTGGCAGTAGCAGCGGTGGTGGTGGTGGTGGTGGTGGCTATGGCTATGGGGCTGGTCATCGATCTGCTGCTGCAGGAAGTTATTATGATAGCACGGGATATGGTTATGGTAGAGGAGGCTATGGCGCCGCCGCTGCTGCTGCCGCCTATGGAGGCAATGCTGGATATGGATCTGGTTTTGGTGGTGGCTATGGTGGCTCTATGTATGGTGGTGCTTATGGTGCATACGGAGCATATGGAGGCGGTGCCTATGGTGCGGGTGCTTACGGAGGCGGTGCCTATGGTGCGGGTGCTTACGGAGGTGGCGCCTATGGTGGCGGCGCTCCTGGTGGCTACGGTGCTGGTGGATATGGTAGTTATGGGGGAGCAGGAGCAGGAGCAGGAGCAGGGGCGGGGGGTGCTGCTGGTGGTGGTGGTGGGAGTGCAGGTGGTCGGGGCTCTAGCAGGTACCATCCCTATGGGAAATGAGTGTAAACCCCTGTGGTTTTTTCTAGGATGCAATAAGCGCACTCATCTCCATGGGATCTCCTAGAAGTTGGGCATTCATCTTGAGTTACCTAATCAGAGGCATCAGAACATTTTTGGTTTTGTTGAATTAAAGTCGTAACCGGGGACAAGTGTAATCTTTGTTGCTGAGCCTGCCCGTAGTTTGGTGTAGCGGTTACACATTAAAGCTGTGTTGTATTCTTTAGTTTCCATATGCAGAGCGTTAGGAGACCCTGAAACAAAGCCTTTCGTGTTAGGAACAATATTGGTTTGATAGAACTATATTTGTGCTGTAAGAGATCGTCTTTGCAAGCAGCTAGTTGTTGCCATCTGAGCTTATATGTAGGGAAGCCTTTAAACTGTTTGGTTTATGCTTCTGGCGGGCTGTTTGATGCATTTTGATATGGTAGGTTATGTATATAGTCATTGCTAATCTTCGGAACCCAGGAATGCGTTCTTGGTGTAAAGGAAAATGATTTTATGACTTGTTTGCAATTTGATATATTGTCTGCTAACATTTATTGTCGACTTGTTTTCACTCTGAAAACATCTGATCATCAGTAGTTAAAAGCCCTGAATAAAAGGGCATCTACAACGGCCAACCCAGAATGTCCTGTTTATTTTTTACACACCCAGAATAATTGAAGATAAATATCCTCCTTTATCCATCCAGAGATAAGAATAGAAGCTCCTCAGCCCTCTCCTCAGCGATTTGGGATTCCTGTCCGTCGGATCTGGTTGCTTGATGGATCTTGGGCCGTCGGATCGACCGCGTGGAAGACCTCGGCCGTCGGATCTAGGATGAGCACTATAGAAATGAATAGTTACTCCTGTTTCGTGTCACCGCTCGTAAATAGCCTGCCCCGTCGGGGGCATTTTCATCATTTCACTCACACGTGTATAAAAGGGCCGGCTGCAACGTCGGGGGCATTTTCGTCATTTCACTCACACGTGTATAAAAGGGCCGGCTGCAACCCAGGACGGCTTTCCTCCCCCTCCCGCGCGCCTTCTCTCCCCCCTCTCTCGTTCCCCTCCCTCCCGCGCGCCTCCTCTCCTCCGGCCACCCACCGCCTCGAACCACGCCGTCAGCATCCATCCACTGCTCCGGCGCCGTCCAGATGCGCCACAACAGAGCCCCCCAACCGTTCCCTTCCCCGCCCGCTCACTCTCCTCTCTTCCCCGTCCTCTCCTACGAAACCCTAGCCGCCGCCGCGCTACGCCGCTGCTCTCCCCTTCAAGGTCGCCCCTCACCTACCCGACGGCGCTGTGAAGGAAGCGATCAAAGAGGGAGGGCGCCACCAGCGTTCTAAACCCGATGCCCCCCGTCACTCCCCCTCGCGTCGCTCCCCACCTCCTCCCCTAGACACATCCATCACAGGGAGGAATCCAGGCGGAGCTCCGCATCACCATCGTCCGGGGGAGCACCAGCCACGCCCACCACACCCCAGCTCGCGCGTCGCCACCGACCCTGACCTAGGGTTCGGTTTTGATGCAGCGCCATGGATCTGCCCCTGCTGAGGGACGAGGTTGCTGGACTGCCACCATCTGTCCTCCCGGTGCCTCCTGCAAGTGACGCCTCGCCCCACCAGCTTCCAGCGAAATGGATCCTCTGGGGATAGAGGGCAGCAAAGTGGAGAAAGATGAAGGCTGCACAACACCGAGGTAGGCTTGACTCCCTTTCTCCCCTCTCTATTTCTAAATTGTTAGAGGGATTCATCTTGATCTCAGATGTTAGTTGTTCTCTCTTCTCTCTCTTGTGAATATGGTTATGTATTGGATATTCACAGAACTTTATATCAAATACTTTGTGCCTTGCTGAACCAACTTTATTCTTTGGGCCTTGCTGAACTGTAGGTCTACCTCCCTGTAGAAATACATAAGTATCTTTTTAACACTTAGATTCTTACCTGTGTAAGCTTGCATCACAGACCAGCGAGGAGCAGGACGATGCTCGGGTTCAGCCCAGTTTGAGTTGGCATTTGCTCATAGCAAGCTGCAGATGTTTTCTGTGTTTTCTTTTTTTCTCCTGTAGCAAACACAGACATGGGCTGAGATAAGGCTGAATTATATTCAAACTCGTAGCTGCTAGGTTGTATATTTAAGCACTAAGTTTATTTCAAATTCTGGGCATAATTTGTGTGGAATTTCAATTTACTCCTAAAACAATAGTTCTTTTTTATCTTTCCAATGGTCCTGGTTTCACTGAAATCTGATTTGTAGTTTAGGAGTTAAGCCCGAAATGGTGCTACTGTTTAGTAATAGTGAGGCTGAGAGAAGATCTATTTACATGTGTTCGACCAAGTTAGAGGCAATTTTAGTCCCAGTCACCTTAAATAAAGCTATAGGGAACTCACTAAAGATACCCGAGAAGTGTTTTTTCACTGAAATCAGTTACGCGGTTTAAAAGCTCTGAACAGAACAATGAGCGACTTGGTAACTCAGTCGATATTTCAGCTCTTCTTAGAACTGTTATTTAGGTTTTTACTGGAGGGAAATACTAATGTATTCATGAAATAGAGATTGAACCTTTTTAGTATGTAAGCTGATATCTTTTATGTACTACAGACAGTTCGTTTAAATCCACAGAACAGTTCCTTCAGTAGGCTATAGCAAGGGAGATAATCTTAATTTGGGAAAATAAGATCAAAGAAAAGATAGGTTACCTGATGATACAATTGTAGAAAGGGATATGATATATCGTCGATGGCGTGAACTGCAAAAGGATGCTCTTGGTGGCAACGTCTTGGGCTTCTGAAACATGCTCAGTTCAGCTGAAAGGATGCATTGTAATTATTGAGAGAGATGGAATTGTTCGGACTCCAATGCCATCTTCACCAATTGACGGCATGCCAAGACACCACCCAAGAGGTACCTTATGTTTATTCTTTTGTACTCATCTTATATGCTTTGTTGGTTTCAAACTATTTGGTATCGATTCTTTAGGTATCTCTTGAATCACTTGATAATTGAAGAATCAAAATCAGCACTTCCCACTAGAACACTACTAGGTAAGGTACGTAACCTTTAAATGTATGACGCAACCAAGATATTATACTTGTGTGTCATTCTTATGTGGTTATTAATACTTGACTGTGGCAAGTGCAATACCTGAAGTTCCTGGATAAACAAAAACAACAAGAGTACTGTTCGGTCCGTCACAGGTTGATAGCCACGGTAGAAAGGTAGTAATTGTCCTTGGCAATCATGCGCCTAACCACATAGTTCCATTTTTCTATAACTAATACAAAATGGTACCACACTAGAGGTGAAAATGCAGGTGACTTGCTCGTCGTCAAAACCAGAACGTAAGCAGGCTGAAGGAAAAAGCATACCATTTGTAATCATATGTCATTCTCAAAGAAAGAATCTTTTCTACCATTTACATTCTCAAAGAAAGAATCTTTACATTCATTAGCAACCCAGGAAGCATTCCTAATAATGACCACATGTTTAATTATTTTGCAGGATCAACATATCTAAACAGATTTTTTTATATAAATATGTATTTGATTTATCATAGATGTTTGACAACTTGGTGTAGCATCGTTGCTTCTAGGATGCTCCCAGACCGAGATATACCATCTCTGCATCCAAGCAGTATGAACCCTAGATTTTGTTTGGTTGACTGGTAATTTTGTTTGGTTAATCGTCTTGCACTGTCCACTTGGTGTTGCTGATGGCGTAGATTGCAAAGGACAACGAGGTTGACCATCTGAAAGTAGAAGTCTCGGACCTGCACAAGTCTAAGTGCCAGCCACTGGAATTGATGGAGCAGAGGGACAAAGATACAAGAGGAAGGATGGCGTCATTCAGAGCTACCATTATAAGACAATGAGCTCCCCTAACGCCGGCCCTTACACTTCTACAAGTAAATATGTAGCGGCCAGCTAACTGGTTGTAGAGTTAGTTCAGAGTACACAGGGTCGCGTGAACAAATTGTCGTTTGGTGCACTCTGATATATTGTTGTTAAGGACTCAGTAGTTTTTAACATCATACAGTGGTAGTACTGGACTACTGGCTGCTGCTAGAGGATTTAGTTACCAAATTTAAGTATAGGTTTGTTTATGTAACTTGTTCGACTTTAGAATAGGATTTTGTGTGCCTTACAAAAGAAAAGAGTGAGATGATTTGGTTTGGTTTGCTTAGCACCATGTGGTGAAATGTACATGCAGAGATGCACTATTACCGATGTCATTTCTTGTTTTTGACCAATACATTTATTGGAAGAACTTTGACTGGCTGGATGATTCATTCTCCTTAGTTGGTTATGCAGTTTATAAGGCACCCATGGGTCATCCCTTTGGAAGGCATGCATGCCAAAGAGTCAAGTTTGCATTTCGAGCAATATATTTGATTTTAACTTGATTTGCTTCAATAATGCCACTACTTTAACAACTAAATAGGTAAGGTCCACAACGTCGTGTGTGGCGTCCGGCTGCATCTGCTTCTTCACCCCAACCTTTCCACCTCCACGCCCACTCTTGTAGGTGCCCACGCTATCTATTTCTCCCTATTTAGCACGCTCTCCTCTCTCATGCACTCCTTTAAGTTAATCCCTACATTTTCTCTTCTTTGTGTAGATTCATTTCTGTACATGCCTAGATGATGACACCAACAACGAGAGTGAAAGATGAGGAGACAGATAGGGAGAAGGGGTGGGGTGAAGATAGGATGAAAGTATCTGCTTGGGACTTCCATGGCTAGGCCTCTTATTGCTAAGGTGAAATTGCTAAAGTAGTTGTATTTTGTGATTTGTGCACACAATACTTTCCGCAACATAAGTTTCTTACAAGTAATTTGAAATGAATCTTTTGTTGATCTTCAGTTGGCGACCCCTCACACTGTTGCGCACTGCTGCATTTGTACCCCTGCATTTTGTTTCAGAGAAGGAGGGAGGGAGGGCGAGAGAGAGAGAGAGAGAGAGAGAGAGAGAGAGAGAGAGAGAGAGAGAGAGGGATTAGGACAAGCAAATCAGATGACAAGGCGTTAAGACAAACATATATATCTAATAGTCGTTATTTATTGCGATGTCATAACAAAGTAGTGTTCATAAGCTATCTGTAACTATCACTAAGGTTATTCAACATGGAACACAACTCTAAATAATTTGGAGTTGAGCTTGGTTGGAGTGAAGTCTAAATTTATAGTTTTTTCTTTATTTGTAGGTTGTCGTATTTGTCACCTATCAACTCTGATTTTTGTAAATTATCTGATTGTATCTACGGTTTTTTGCCTAGACGTTGTAATGATGGATCGATAGAGTACAAGGTGAGATCCTTTATTTTCTTGGGTTACACCAATCTATGATGTCGAGGATGTCCAAAAGGTGGTTCTGCGTATATTTGTATATTTGTTACAACAAGTATGATTTCTTATATTTGTTATATTTCATATGAATTTTGCCAATGACGTGTGATGAACCTTGATGTTTTGTACTGAACCATTAGGAAGTGTACTACCTCATGCTTTTTGAGATGCTTCCTTTGTAGTGAACTTGTTTTTGGTATAACTTTAGCCTATATTGGGTAGTTGTTTTCCTTATATATGGTATGCTGCAAACTTTGTTTTAGATTAGTACTTGCTCTCAACTTAATGTCAAGTGGTTACCTTTCATGGTCTCGTGAATGCATTGAACTCAATGCTGCCTTATAATCTGATCATATTAAACTTGATGATGTCTACTTCTATTACATTTGAATGTTTTTCCTTTCTTTTATATTGTTGTCCTATTTTAATATGTATGTTAGACCAGGATTCCTACTAAATTTAGCATTATATGTTTCAAATCATTGGGACCGGCACCCTCGCGCCAAGACGCGCTACCGATCTAGTTGATGTTAGAGTTGCACGGAGGAGCTTCTTCCGCACAACCTTGCAAATAAACTAGTGGTTGGGCCTGCTATTGTGGGTCGCTTGAGAGAAACTATGCGCATCTCATCAAGCTTCTTCCACACAACCTTGTAAATAAACTAGTGGTTGGGCCTGCCATTGTGGGCCGCTTGAGAGAAACTATGCGCATCTCATCATCATGTCAATTTTTTTAAAAAATATTCTCGCGTCACGTGCGCATCATAACCATCTAAAAGACAAAAAAGTTTAGAAAAACTTTTCTCAATAAAAGTCTCTCTACCATTTAAAAAATTCTAAAAAAAACATTCTCATCGTGACCAACCAGCATGCGCCACATGACGTAGCTAGTTGGCCATCAATCTAGTGCCTCTATTTAATGAGATTGTTGCAGTATGCTGATGTCATTGTGGGTCTCAAGCATCCCGTTCCAAATCCAGAGGTCTTAATAATATAACTGCTTAAAGAATTATGATGGACTTCACATACCTGGTCATGAGCAGTGTTGTGAGCACCCTCTTGCATTTGGTAGTGTCATGAGCAGTGTTGTGTCCTTGGCAATTGGTTCTCTCAAGTATTCCAGTCCAAGCACCTTGACCTAATGACCCGTAGTTCACCAACAAATGATTTGTGGGATTTAAATTTTTGCCATCAACCACGTCTTGCAATTGAGTGTGCATCACATTGTTGTTTGTACAACATTAGGAACCAATTAGATCATTTGTTAATTAGTTATAGTTAACAACTAAACCTTAAGTTACGAGTCACTAACAAGCCAAGACTTATCTAAATTGTTTTAACAAAATAATATAGAAAATACAACAAATCATAAGGACTAGAGTGTCAAATAAACTGTAAAAAAACTAAAGTGTCAAATGCACATGCATTTGAATTGGATCATAAGGATTCTAAAAAACTAAAGTGATTCACATTATGTTGAATGGTTCCATCTACGATAATAAAAGGACATAAATACTCTATAGCATATATGTTCATGCGCCGATGAGTTCAAACATAGACGCTAGAAATTTGGGGATGACTTTTGCCAATTATGTTTTTAATTATTCACATAGCAAATAATAGATAATAACTCAACCACAACCTTTAACACACAACTATCATACATGCCCAAACAATTGTATTCAATAATACAAATGAATTACAAAAGGACTCTTAAAATGATACATTACAAGTTATTACAATTGGATTCAAAAGAAGCTACATTGACCATCATCCAAGTATTTCAAAAATGATCTTGATGCATAGTACATGGTTATTACAAGCGAATAAATAAATTCTAAACTAATCTTAATCTTCTCCTGTTCTTCATGATCTTCTTCCAAAACCTGCAAAAGAAACATTAAACATGAACATATTTGGTTAAGGTTAAAATGTTGCTTTCCCAGAGGGAAATGCATTTACATATGAGCTGGTACCTAAGGAATCTGGAACTAGGCTAGATCCCCAAATCAAAGAAATTTCCAAAGGGTTGAGTAGCAACAGCCAACTATACGAACAAAGGAAGTGACCAAATGAATAGTGGAAATGACCATAGGCACAGTAGATGATCAAAACCTATGTGATAATCTAGCAGGAGGAGTAGCTGATCAAGTTAACCAAAGGCATATGCAAAAATGCAAGTAAAGGCCCATAACCTAATCCAATATCCAACCCAATAGTAGATGCATTAGTTCACAAATCTAACAACAACACAACAAAGGGGAAATGGTTAGCACTAGCTCAAGTATAGAAATTCACCAATTTAAAAGAGCCCAACTTTAAATTTAGCTAAACCCAAAAGCCAAGTGTTATTTATCAATTCCACTTGTCCATGCCAAGTCAACAGGAACATTTTTCATGAAAAAAATAAAGCCCACAATTATAGCCAAGTCACATGACAATAAGCAACCATTAGAGCAAACTTGCTAGAAGCGACACGAGTAGCAACCCTTCTCAAGTATGGAGGTTAATACATGAGGGGATTGACAAATTGACGATGAACTTACCACAAATGCATGGAATCCCAAGTGGATCCTGAGGAACGACTCGCTACGTCTGAATGTTTGTGTCCACGAGGACACACCCTTCGTTTGTTGCGAGTTTTTGAAAGAGGAGCATTCAGATTGGGACGAAGTAAAGCTGAGCCATTTCTTTCTTCCTATTGATGTTGATATTATTCGCAACATTTCGATAAGCATAAGAGACTAGATGGGCTTTTGGGCCTGTCACTTTGATTGTGAAGGAATTTTCTTAGTTTGCACAACATATCACATCTGGTGGGATCTAGGGATCAGTGGGAGGCATGGCTTGAATGGATGTGACGCCCTGATTCAATCGTACACTAATCATACACGCAAATGTGTACGATCAAGATCAGGGACTCACGGGAAGATATCAGAACACAACTCTAGACACAAATTAGAATAATACAAGCCTTATATTACAAGCCAAGGGCCTCCAGGGCTCGAATACATCAACTCGAAAACACAAGAGTCAGCAGAAGCAACAATATCTGAGTACAGACATAAGTTAGACAAGTTTGCCTTAAGAAGGCTAGCACAAAAGCAACATCGATCGGAAAGGCAAGGCCTCCTGCGTGGGAGCCTCCTAACTACTCCTGGTCGTCGGCGGTCTCCACGTAGTAGTTGGCATCGGCGGTGGCATCTGGCTCCGGGGCTCCGACATCTGGTTGCATCAACCAGAAAGAAGAAAGGGGGAAAAGGGGGTAGCAAAAGCAACCGTTAGTACTCATCCAAAGTACTGCAAGCATTAGATCTATACTAAGTATGTGTTGGTATCAAATGGAAAGGTTTTATCTGTGGACTAAACTGCAGAATGCCAGAATAGAGGGGAGAGCCTAGTCCTATCAAAGACTAGTATCTTCAGCATCTTTAGCGGTCTTACAACATTAGAAGAGTGCAGACTATCATAAAGTAAAGTAGTAGTAGTGTCATCAACCTCGCCCAGAGATCCTTCCTCGACCCCCTGCGAGAAAGCAATCCCAGAGACATACTATCCATTTCTCATCACAAGTATCCAGTTCTAGTTGTATCGATCGGGATACAACTCCAAATGTCCGTTACCTTAGGATAGGCTATCGATAGATGTTTTCTTCCCTACAGGGGTGCACCAACTTACCCACCACGCTCGATTAACTCTGGCCGGACACACTTTCCTGGGTCATGCCCGGCCTCAGCCAAATGATAAGCCGCAACCCGACCTAGGCTTAATAAAGAGGTCAGCACGCCGAGCTAAACCTATTATCATTGAATTTCATTAGAGAATTTACCTCTACCACCTTAGGCAGTGGTGGTGTATTAAGCCCATATATTTCTTCAATAGGAGGTAAATTTTTAACATCCTCAGCTTTAATACCTTTTTCCTTCATAGATTTCTTTGCCTCTTGCATATTTTCAGGACTGAGATATAATATACCCCTCTTCTTTGGAGTGGGATTAGGCGGTGGTTCAGGAAGAGTCCAATCATCATAATTTTTCAATATGTTGTTCAATAATTCTTCAGCTTGCCCAATAGTTTGTTCACTGAAAACACAACCAACACAACTATCTAGGAAATCCCTAGAAGCATCGGTTAGTCCATTATAGAAGATGTCAAGTATTTCATTTTTTTAAGAGGATGATCAGGCAAATCATTAAGTAACTGGCAAAGCCTCCCCCAAGCTTGTGGGGGACTCTCTTCTTTAATTTGCACAAAGTTAAATATTTCCTGTAAGGCAGCTTGTTTCTTATGAGCAGGGAAATATTTTTCAGAGAAGTAATAAATCATATCCTGGGGACTACACACACAACCAGGAGCAATAGTATTGTACCAAGCTTTAGCGTCACCCTTTAATGAGAAAGGAAATAACTTGAGGATATAGTAATAGCGAGTTTTCTCATCATGAGTAAAAAGGGTGGCTATGTCATTCAACTTAGTAAGATGTGCCACAACAGTTTCAGTTTCATAACCATGGAAAGGATCAGATTCAACCAAAGTAATTAACTCTGGGTCGACAGAGAGTGCATAATCATTATCATCAATAAAGATAGGTGAAGTAGCAAACTTAGGATCATATTGCATTCTAGCATTCAAAGATTTTTCTTTATACTTGCATAATAATTTCTCTAGATCGCCTCTATCCTTACAAGCAAGAATGTCTCTAGTTGTCTCCCCATTCATAACATAACCTTCCGGTACTTTTGGAAATTCATATCTAGGAGGGCTGGTTCTAGTAGGTGTTTCAAGATTTTTAGTTTCAACAACATCATGTTGTCTTACTCTAGCAATTTGTTCATCAAGAAAGTCACCTAGTGGCACATCATCGTTGATACGTCCATTTTGCATCATGCTTTTATATCGATATTTATTGCATTATGGGCTGTTACTTCACATTATGTCACAATACTTATGGCTATTCTCTCTTATTTTACAAGGTTTACATAAGGAGGGAGAATGCCAGCAGCTGGAATTCTGGGCTAGAAAAGGAGCAAATATTAGAGACCTATTCCGCACAACTCCAAAAGTCCTGAAACTCCACGGAATATCTTACAATAAATAATGAAAATACCTGCCAAAGATGAAGGCCAGGGGGCCCACACCCTGTCCACGAGGGTGGGGGGCGTGCCCCTCCTAGGGCACGCCCCCTACCTCGTGGGCCCCCTGGTGGCTCTCCGATGCCTATCTTCTGCTATATGAAGTCTTTCGTCGAGGAAAAAACATAAGGCAACCTTTCGGGACGAAACTCCGCCGCCACAAGGCGGAACCTTGGCGGAACCAATCTAGGGCTCCGGCAGGGCTGTTCTGCCGGGGATACTTCCCTCCGGGAGGGGGAAATCATCGCCATCATCATCACCAATGCTCCTCTCATCGGGAGAGGGCAATCTCCATCAACATCTTCACCAGCACCATCTCATCTCCAAACCCTAGTTCATCTCTTGTATCCAATTCTTGTCTCCAAGTCCGGGATTGGTGCTAGTAGGTTGCTAGTAGTGTTGATTACTCCTTGTAGTTGATGCTAGTTGGTTTATTTGGTGGAAGATCATATGTTCAGATCCTTTATGCATATTATTACCCCTCTGATTATGAACATGAATATGCTTTGTGAGTAGATATGTTTGTTCCTGAGGACACGGGAGAAGTCTTGCTATTGGTAGTCATGTGAATTTGGTATTTGTTCGATATTTTGATGAGATGTATGTTGTCTAGCCTCTATTGGTGTTATGTGAACGTCGACTACATAACACTTCACCATTATTTTGGCCTAGAGGAAGGCATTGGGAAGTAATAAGTAGATGATGGGTTGCTAGAGTGACAGAAGCTTAAACCCTAGTTTATGTGTTGCTTCGTAAGGGGCTGATTTGGATCCATATGTTTCATGCTATGGTTAGGTTTATCTTAATACTTTTGTTGTAGCTGCGGATGCTTGCAATAGAGGTTAATCATAAGTGGGATGCTTGTTCAAGTAAGAACAACACCCAAGCACCGGTCCACCCACATATCAAATTATCAAAGTACCGAACGTGAATCATATGAACATGATGAAAACTAGCTTGATGATATTCCCATTGTTGGAAATATGCCCTAGAGGCAATAACAAATTAGTTATTATTATATTTCCTTGTTCATGATAATCGTTTATTATCCATGCTAGAATTGTATTGATAGGAAACTCAGATACATGTGTGGATACATAGACAACACCATGTCCCTAGTAAGCCTCTAGTTGACTAGCTCGTTGATCAATAGATGGTTACAGTTTCCTGACCATGGACATTGGATGTCATTGATAACATGATCACATCATTAGGAGAATGATGTGATGGACAAGACCCAATCCTAAGCCTAGCACAAAGATCGTGTAGTTCGTATGCTAAAGCTTTTCTAATGTCAAGTATCATTTCCTTAGACCATGAGATTGTGCAACTCCCGGATACCGTAGGAATGCTTTGGGTGTACCAAACGTCACAACGTAACTGGGTGGCTATAAAGGTGCACTACGAGTATCTCCGAAAGTGTCTGTTGGGTTGGCACGAATGGAGACTGGGATTTGTCACTCCGTGTGACGGAGAGGTATCTCTGGGTCCACTCGGTAGGACATCATCATAATGTGCACAATGTGATCAAGGAGTTGATCACGGGATGATGTGTTACGGAACGAGTAAAGAGACTTGCCGGTAACGAGATTGAACAAGGTATCAGATACCGACGATCGAATCTCGGGCAAGTACAATACCGCTGGACAAAGGGAATTGTATACGGGATTGATTGAATCCTCGACATCGTGGTTCATCCGATGAGATCATCGTGGAACATGTGGGAGCCAACATGGGTATCCAGATCCCGTTGTTGGTTATTGTCCGGAGAGTTGTCTCGGTCATGTCTGCATGGTTCCCGAACCCGTAGGGTCTACACACTTGAGGTTCGGTGACGCTAGAGTTGTTATGAGAAATAGTATGTGGTTACCGAAGGTTGTTCGGAGTCCCGGATGAGATCCCGGACATGACGAGGAGCTCCGTAATGGTCCGGAGGTGAAGATCGGTATATTGGACGAAGGGTATTGGAGTCCGGAATTGTTCCGGGGGTACCAGGTGATGACCAGCGTGTCCGAAAGGGGTTTCGGAGGCCCCGACAAGCGTTGGGGGCCTTATGGGCCAAGGGGAGAGGTCACATCAGCCCACTAAGGGGCTGAGCGCCCCTCCCACCCCATCTCACGTAACCAGGAGAGGTGGGGGCGCCACCCCTAGGGCAGCCGCCCCTCCCGGCTTGGGGGGCAAGTTTCCTAGGGGGTGGGGGCGCCCAAACCCATCCAGGGTTTCCCCTGTGGCCGCTGCCCTTCCCCTAGGGAACCCTAGGGCGCCTCCCCCTCCTCCCTTCCCCCTATATATAGTGAGGGAGAGAGAGGGAAGCCGTACCCTTCCCCTGGCGCTGCCCTCTCCCTCCTCCAACACCTCATCCTCCTCCGTAGTGCTTGGCGAAGCCCTGCCGGAGAACCACGAGCTCCATCACCACCATGCCGTCGTGCTGTCGGAGTTTTCCCTCAACTTCTCCTCTCCCCTTGCTGGATCAAGAAGGAGGAGACGTCTCCGTTCCGTACGTGTGTTGAAAGCGGAGGTGCCGTCCGTTCGGCGCTAGGATCATCGGTGATTTGGATCACGGCGAGTACGACTCCACCAACCCCGTTCTCTTGAACGCTTCCGCTTAGCGATCTACAAGGGTATGTAGATGCACTCTCCTTTCCTCATTGCTAGAATACTCCATAGATTGATCTTGGTGATGCATTGAAAATTTTAAATTTCTGCTACGATCCCCAACAGTGGTATCAGAGCTAGGTCTATGCGTAGTTTCTATGCATGAGTAGAACACAAAGTAGTTGTGGGCGTCGATTTTGTCAATTTACTTGCCGTTACTAGTCTTATCTTGATTCGGCGGCATCGTGGGATGAAGCGGCCCGGACCGACCTTACACGTACACTTACGTGAGACAGGTTCCACCGACTGACATGCACTAGTTGCATAAGGTGGCTAGCGGGTGTCTGTCTCTCCCACTTTAGTCGGATCGGATTCGATGAAAAGGGTCCTTATGAAGGGCAAATAGAAATTGGCATATCACGTTGTGGTTTTTGCGTAGGTAAGAAACGTTCTTGCTAGGAAACCTATAGCAGCCATGTAAAAATTTGCAACAACAATTAGAGGGCGTCTAACTTGTTTTTGCAGCATATGCCGTGTGATGTGATATGGCCAAAAGGATGTGATGAATGATATATGTGATGTATAAGATTGATCATGTTCTTGTAATAGGAATCACGACTTGCATGTCGATGAGTATGACAACCGGCAGGAGCCATAGGAGTTGTCTTAATTTATTTATGACCTGCGTGTCAACATAAACGTCATGTATTTACTTTACTTTATTGCTAAACCGTTAGCCATAGTAGTAGAAGTAATAGATGACGAGACAACTTCATGAAGACACGATGATGGAGATCATGATGATGGAGATCATGGTGTCATGCCGGTGACGATGATGATCATGGCGCCCCGAAGATGGAGATCAAAAGGAGCAAAATGATATTGGCCATATCATGTCACTATTTGATTGCATGTGATGTTTATCATGTTTTACATCTTATTTGCTTAGAACGACGGTAGCTAAAATAAGATGATCCCTCGCAATAATTTCAAGAAAAGTGTTCCCCCTAACTGTGCACCGTTGCGAAGGTTCGTTGTTTCGAAGCACCACGTGATGATCGGGTGTGATAGATTCTAACGTTCGAATACAACGGGTGTAAGCCAGATTTACACACGCAATACACTTAGGTTGACTTGACGAGCCTAGCTACAGACATGGCCTCGGAACGCGGAAGACCGAAAGGTCGAACATGAGTCGTATAGAATATACGATCAACATGAAGATGTTCACCGATGATGACTAGTCCGTCTCACGTGATGATCGGACACGACCTAGTTGACTCGGATCATGTATCACTTAGATGACTAGAGGGATGTCTATCTAAGTGGGAGTTCATTAAATAATCAGATGAACTTAATTATCATGGACATAGTCAAAAGGACTTTGCAAATTATGTCGTAGCTTACGCTTTAGTTCTACTGTTTTAGATATGTTCCTAGAGAAAATTTAGTTGAAAGTTGATAGTAGCAATTATGCGGACTGGGTCCGTAAACAGAGGATTGTCCTCATTGCTGCACAGAAAGATTATGTCCTTAATGCACCGCTAAGTGAGCTGAACCTCGAACGTCGGTTGTGGATGTTGCGAACATCTGACATACACGTTTTGATGACTACATGATAGTTCAGTGCGTCATGCTAAATGGTTTCAAATTGAGGCACCAAGGACATTTTTGAAACATCGCAGAACATATGAGATGTTCCAAGGACTGAAATTGGGATTTCAGGCTAGTGCCCACGTCAAGAGGTATGAGACCTTTGACAAGTTTCTTAAGCCTGCACACTAAGGAGAAAAGCTCAATCGTTGAGCATGTGCTCAGTTTGTATGAGTACTACAATCGCTTGAATCGAGTGGGAGTTGATCTTCCAGATGAGATAGTGATGGTTCTCCAAAGTCACTGCCACCAAGCTACTGGAGCTTCGTGATGAACTATAACATATCAGGGATAGATATGATGATCCTTGAGCTATTCGCGACACCGCGAAAGTAGAAATCAAATAGGAGCATCAATTATTGATGGTTAGTAAAACCACTAGTTTCAAGAAGGGCAAGGGCAAGAAAGGGATACTGCATGAAATGACAAATCAGTTGCTGCTCTAGTGAAGAAACCCAAAGTTGAACCCAAGCCCGAGACTAAGTGCTTCTAAGGGGAACGGTCACTAAAGCGGAACCACCCTAGATACTTGGTAGATGAGAAGGCTGACAAGGTTGACAGAAGTATGTACTGGACATACATTATATGTGTACTTTACTAGTACTCCTAGTAGCACCAGGGTATTAGATACTGGTTCGGTTGCTAAGTGTTAGTAACTCGAAATAAAAGGCTACGGAATAAATGGAGACTAGCCAAAGGTGAGACGACGATATGTGTTGGAAGTGTTTCCAAGGTTGATGTGATGAAACATCGCACGCTCCGTCTACCATCGGGATTGGTGTTAAACCTAAATAATTATTATTTGGTGTTTGCGTTGAGCATAGACATGATTGGATTATGTTTATCACAATACGGTTATTCATTTAAGGAGAATAAGAGTTACTCTGTTTATTTGAATAATACCTTCAGTGGTCTTGCACCTAAAATGAATGGTTTATTGAATCCCGATCGTAGTGATACACATGTTCATGCCAAAAGATATAAGATAGTAATGATAGTACCACATACTTGTGGCACTGCAATTTGAGTCATAATGGTATAAAACGCATGAAGAAGCTCCATGTTGATGGATCTTTGGACTCACTTGATTTTGAATCACTTGAGACATGCTAACCATGCCTATTGGTATATATGCATGAAGAAACTCCATGCAGATGGATCGTTTGGGCTCACTTGATTTTGAATCACTTGAGACATGCAAATCATACCGCATGGGCAAGATGACTGAAAGGCCTCGTTTTCAGTAAGATGGAACAAGAAAGCAACTTGTTGGAAGTAATACATCTTGATGTGTGCAGTCCAATGAGTGTTGAGGCATGTAGTGGATATCGTTATGTTCTTACTTCACACATGATTTGAGTAGATGCTGAGTATATTTACTTGATGAATCATGAGTGTGAATTATTGAAAGGTTCAAGTAATTTCAGGGTGAAGTTGAAAGATCATCGTGACAAGAGGATAAAATATCTATGATATGATCATAGAGATGAATATCTGAATTACGAGTTTGGCACACAGTTAAGGCATTGTGGAAATTGTTTCACAACTAATACCGCCTGGAACACCATAGTGTGATGGTGTGTCCGAACATCATAACTGAACCCTATTGGATATGGTGCATACCATGATGTCTCTTATCGAATTACCACTATAGTTTACGGGTTAGGCATTAGAGACAACCACATTCACTTTAAATAGGGCACCACGCAATTCCGTTTGAGTCGACACCGTATGAACTATGGTTTAGAGAAACCTAAGCTGTCATTTCTTAAAAGTTTGGGGCTGCGACGCTTATGTGAAAAAGTTTCAGGCTGATAAGCTCGAACCCAAAGCGGATAAATGCATCTTCATAGGACACCCAAAACAGTTGGGTACACCTCCTGTCTCAGATCCGAAAGCAATAGGGATTGTTTCTCCAATCGGGTCCTTTCTCGAAGGAAAGTTTCTCTCGAAAGAATTGAGTGGGAGGATGGTGGAGACTTGATGAGGTTATCGAACCGTCACTTCAACTAGTGTGTAGCAGGGCACATGAAGTTGTTCCTGTGGCACCTACACCAATTGAAGTGGAAGCTTATGACAATGATCATGAAACTTCGGATCAAGTCACTACCAAACCTCGTAGGATGACAAGGATGCGTACTACTTCAGAGTGGTACGTAATCCTGTCTTGGAAGTCATGTTGCTAGATAACAATGAACCTACAAGCTATGGAGAAGCGATGGTGGGCCCGGATTCCAAAAAAAATGGCTCGAGGCCATAAAATCCGAGAGAGGATCCATATATGAAAACAAAGTGTAGACTTTGGAAGAACTACTTGATGGTCGTAAGGCTGTTGGGTACATATGGATTTTAAAAGGAAGATGGACAAAGATGGTAAGTATCGCCATTAAGAAAGCTCGACTTGTCGTTAATATGTTTTCCGACAAGTTCAAGGAGTTGACTACGATGAGACTTTCTCACTCGTAGCGATGCTAAGAGTCTGTTGGAATTAGCAGGTACTGCATTATTTATGAAATCCTGCAGATAGGATGTCAAAATATTGTTTCCTTGATGATTTTCTTGAGGAAAGGTTGTATGTGATGCAACCAGAAGATTTTGTCGATCCTGAAAGATGCTAACAAGTATGCAAAGCTCCAGCAATCCTTCTAAGGACTGGAGTAAGCATCTCGGAGTTAGAATGTACACTTTGATGAGATGATCAAAGATTTTGGGTTTATACAAAGTTTATGGGAAACTTGTATTTCCAAAGAAGTGAGTGGGAGCACTATAGAATTTCTGATGAGTATATGTTGTTGACATATTGTTGATCAGAAATGATGTAGAATTTCTGGAAAGCATATAGGGTTATTTGATAAGTGTTTTTCAATGGAAAACCTGGATTAAGCTACTTGAACATTGAGCATCAAGATCTATAAGGATAGATCGAAACGCTTAATGGTAGTTTCAAATGAGCACATACCTTGACATGATCTTGAAGGTGTTCAAGATGGATCAGTCAAAGAAGGAGTTCTTGCCTGAGTTGTAAGGTATGAAGTTAAGACTTAAGGCTCGACCACTGCAGTAGAAAGAGGAAGGACGAAGGTCGTCCCCTATGCTTTTGTCATAGGCTCTATCCGGTATGCCATGTTGAGTACCGCACCTGATGTGTGCCTTGCCACATGTCTGGCAAGAGGGTACAAAGGTGATCTAGGAGTAGATCACAAGATAGCGGTCAAAATTATCCTTAGAGGAATAAGGATATGTTTCTCGGTTATGGAGGTGATAAAGAGTTCGACGTAAAGAGTTACGTCGATGCAAGCTTAACACCTATCCGGATAACTCTGAGTAGAGATACTGGATACGTATAATGGAGCAACAATTTAGAATAGCTCCAAGTAGAATAGTTATTTGAAATGGCTCCAAATATAGCGTAGAGATTTGCAAAGTACATACGGATCTGAATGTTGCAGACCCGTTGACTAAAACCTCTCTCACAGGCATAACATGATCAAACCCAGAACTCATTGAGTGTTAATCACATAGTGATGTGAACTAGATTATTGACTCTAGTAAACTCTTTGGATGTTGGTCACATGGCGATGTGACCTGTGAGTGTTAATCACATGGCGATGTGAACTAGATTATTGACTCTAGTGCAAGTGGGAGACTGTTGGAAATATGCCCTAGAGGCAATAACAAATTAGTTATTATTATATTTCCTTGTTCATGATAATCATTTATTATCCATGCTAGTATTGTATTGATAGGAAACTCAGACACATGTGTGGATACATAGACAACACCATGTCCCTAGTAAGCCTCTAGTTGACTAGCTCGTTGATCAATAGATGGTTACGGTTTCCTGACCATGGACATTGGATGTCATTGATAACGGGATCACATCATTAGGAGAATGATGTGATGGACAAGACCCAATCCTAAGCCTAGCACAAAGATCGTGTAGTTCATATGCTAAAGCTTTTCTAATGTCAAGTATCATTTCCTTAGACCATGAGATTGTGCAACTCCCGGATACCGTAGGAATGCTTTGGGTGTACCAAACGTCACAACGTAACTGGGTGGCTATAAAGGTGCACTATGGGTATCTCCGAAAGTGTCTGTTGGGTTGGCATGAATCGAGACTGGGATTTGTCACTCCGTGTGACGGAGAGGTATCTCTAGGCCCACTCGGTAGGACATCATCATAATGTGCACAATGTGATCAAGGAGTTGATCACGGGATGATGTGTTACGGAACGAGTAAAGAGACTTGCCGGTAACGAGATTGAACAAGGTATCGGATACCGACGATTGAATCTCGGGCAAGTACAATACCGCTGGACAAAGGGAATTGTATACGGGATTGATTGAATCCTCGACATCATGGTTCATCCGATGAGATCATCGTGGAACATGTGGGAGCCAACATGGGTATCCAGATCCCGCTGTTGGTTATTGGCCGGAGAGTTGTCTCGGTCATGTCTGCATGGTTCCCGAATCCGTAGGGTCTACACACTTAAGGTTCGGTGACGCTAGAGTTGTTATGGGAAATAGTATGTGGTTACCGAAGGTTGTTTGGAGTCCCGGATGAGATCCCGGACATGACAAGGAGCTCCGGAATGGTCCGGAGGTGAAGATCGGTATATTGGACGAAGGGTATTGGAGTCCGGAATTGTTCCGGGGGTACCAGGTGATGACCAGCGTGTCCGAAAGGGGTTTCGGAGGCCCCGACAAGCGTTGGGGGCCTTATGGGCCAAGGGGAGAGGGCACATCAGCCCACTAAGGGGCTGAGCACCCCTCCCACCGCATCTCACATAACCAGGAGAGGTGGGGGCGCCACCCCTAGGGCAGCCGTCCCTCCCAGCTTGGGGGCAAGTTTCCTAGGGGGTGGGGGCACCCAAACCCATCTAGGGTTTCCCCTGTGGCCGCCGCCCCTCCCCTAGGGAACCCTAGGGCGCCTCCCCCTCCCTTCCCCCTATATATAGTGAGGGAGAGAGAGGGCAGCCGTACCCTTCCCCTGGCGCAGCCCTCTCACTCCTCCAACACCTCATCCTCCTCCGTAGTGCTTGGCGTAGCCCTGCCGGAGAACCACGAGCTCCATCACCACCATGTCGTCGTGCTGTCGGAGTTTTCCCTCAACTTCTCCTCTCCCCTTGCTGGATCAAGAAGGAGGAGACGTCTCCGTTCCGTACGTGTGTTGAACGCGGAGGTGCCGTCCGTTCGGTGCTAGGATCATCGGTGATTTGGATCACGGCGAGTACGACTCCACCAACCCCGTTCTCTTGAACGCTTCCGCTTAGCGATCTACAAGGGTATGTAGATGCACTCTCCTTCCCTCGTTGCTAGAATACTCCATAGATTGATCTTGGTGATGCGTAGAAAATTTTAAATTTCTGCTACGATCCCCAACACCCATGTGTCCTCGGGAGCGCTTTTCCTTATATAAGAGTTTGTTCCGGCTTGTCCTTTGCTAAAAAAGGATTGGGCCACCTTGCTGCACTTTATTTACTTTTGTTACTTGTTGCTCGTTACAATTTATCCTATCACAAAACTATCTGTTACCACTTATTTCAGTACTTGCAGAGAATACCTTACTGAAAACCGCTTATCATTTCCTTCTGCTCCTCGTTGGGTTCGACACTCTTACTTATCGAAAGGACTACGATAGATCCCCTATACTTGTGGATCATCAAGACTCTTTTCTGGCGCCGTTGCCGGGGAGTGAAGCGCCTTTGGTAGGTGGAATTTGGTAAGAAAAAAATTTATATAGTGTGCTGAAATTTACTATCACTTGTTACTATGGAAAGTAATCCTTTGAGGGGCTTGTTCGGGCTATCTTCACCCCGTCCAGTAGAGAAAAGAGTTGCTCCTCAACCCACTGAACCTATTGAAAATGAAACTCCTTTTGAATTTCCTTCGGGTATGATAGAAAAACTGCTAGCTAATCCTTTTATAGGAGATGGAACAAAGCATCCTGATGAGCACTTAATATATGTGGATGAAGTTTGTGGATTATTTAAGCTTGCAGGTATATCCAATGATGTTGCTAAAAAGAAGGTCTTCCCTTTATCTTTGAAGGGAGACGCATTGACATGGTATAGGCTATGTGATGATGCGAGATCATGGAACTATAAAAGATTGAAATTGGAACTTCATCAAAAGTATTACCCTATGCATCTTGTTCATCGTGATCACAATTATATATATATATATATATAATTTTTGGACTCACGAAGGAGAAAGCATCGCTCAATCTTGGGGGAGGCTTAAATCAATGTTATATTCATGCCCCAATCATGAGCTCTCAAGAGAAATAATTATTCAAAGTTTTTATGCTCGGCTTTCTCATAATAATCAAACCATGCTCGATAATTCTTGTGCTGGCTCTTTTATGATGAAGACTATTGAATTTAAATGGGACTTATTGGATAGAATTAAATGCAACTCTGAAGATTGGGACCTCGACGAAGGTAAGGAGTCAGGTATGACACCTAAGTTTGATTGTGTTAAATCTTTTATGGATACCGATATTTTCCGTAAGTTTAGCACTAAATATGGACTTGACTCTAAGATAGTAGCTTCTTTCTGTGAATCTTTTGCTACTTATGTTGATCTCCCCAGGGAGAAGTGGTTTAAATATCATCCTCCCATAGAAGTAAAAGTAGCTACACCTATTAAAGTTGAAGAAAAGACTGTCACTTATAATGATCCTATTGTTCCTACTTCGTATGTTGAGAAACCACCTTTCCCTGTTAGAATAAAGGATCATGCTAAAGCTTCAACTGTGGTTCGTAAAAGCAATATTAGAACTTATACACCTCCTGAGCAAGTTAAAGTAGAACCTAATATTGCTATTGTTAAAGATCTCTTGTCTGATAATATTGATGGGCATGTTATTCAGTTCTGCGGTGAAACTGCTAGAATTGCTAAACCTTGTGCTAAAGATAAACATAGACCTGTGGTAGGCGTGCCTGTTATTTCTGTTAAAATAGGAGATCATTGTTATCATGGCTTATGTGATATGGGTGCTAGTGCTAGTGTTATACCTTATACTTTGAAGAAGCATCGCGTTGCTATTGGATATACTCTTGATGATCTTAAGGGCATTAGTCCCACTCTATGTCAACGTAAAATAAATTTGGAAGCAGATGCCAAACCAGTTCGTGATCCTCAACGACGTTTGAATCCTAAAATGAAAGAAGTGGTAAGAAAAAGAAATACTCAAGCTTCTGGAGGCAGGTATATTTATCCCGTTGCTGATAGTCAGTGGGTAAGTCTTGTCCATTGTGTCCCTAAGAAGGGAGGTATTACGGTTGTTCCTAATGATAAAGATGAATTGACCCCACAAAGAATTATCACAGGTTATAGGATGGTAGTTGATTTTCGCAAATTAAATAAGGCCACTAAGAAAGATCATTACCCCTTACCTTTTATTGATCAAATGCTAGAAATATTATGCAAACATACATACTATTGTTTTCTAGATGGTTATTCTGGTTTCTCTCAAATACCTGTGTCGGCTAAAGATCAATCAAAGACTACTTTTACATGCCCTTTTGGTACTTCTGCTTATAGACGTATGCCTTTTGGTTTATGTAATGCACCTTCTACCTTTCAAAGATGCATGATGGCTATATTCTCTGACTTTTGTGAAAAGATTTGTGAGGCTTTCATGGACGACTTTTCCGTCTATGGATCTTCTTTTGATGATTGCTTGAGCAATCTTGATCGAGCTTTGCAGAGATGTGAAGAAACTAATCTTGTCTTGAATTGGGAAAGTGCCACTTTATGGTAAATGAGGGTATTGTCTTGGGGCATAAAGTTTCTGAAAGAGGTATTGAAGTTGATAAAGCCAAGGTTGATGCTATTGAAAAGATGCCATGTCCCAAGGACATCAAAGGTATAAGAAGTTTCCTTGGTCACGCCGGATTTTATAGGAGGTTCATTAAGGACTTCTCAAAAATTTCTCGGCCTCTGACTAATTTATTACAAAAATATATACCATTTGTCTTTGATGATGATTGTGTAGAAGCATTTGAAATACTTAAGAAAGCATTAGTCTCTGCACCTGTTGTTCAGCCACCTGATTGGAATTTACCCTTTGAAATTATGTGTGATGCTAGCGATTATGTTGTAGGTGCTGTTCTAGGGCAAAGAGTTGATAAGAAATTAAATGTTATCCATTATGCTAGTAAGACTCTAGACAATGCTCAAAGAAATTATGCTACTACTGAAAAAGAACTCTTAGCAGTTGTATTTGCTTGTGATAAGTTCAGACCTTATGTTTTTGACTCTAAAGTAACTATTCACACTGATTATGCTGCTATTAAATATCTTATGGAAAAGAAGGATGCTAAACCTAGACTTATTAGATGGGTTCTCTTGCTACAAGAATTTGATTTGCATATTGTTGATAGAAAAGGAGCTGAGAACCCCGTTGCAAACAACTTATCTAGGTTAGAGAATGTTCATGTACCTAGGGTAGGGTCATAGGACTGCCCAAGGGTACCCTCCCCAAGGTCACTTACTAAAAGAGGCTGCTTACCAGTCGACCTGATAAGCATCCACTCGACTAGTACAATAACACTCGACGAGCGTAGAGACACTCGACCATGAAGACTCATTCGACCGTCGGAAGCACAGGAGCCACTCCGCATCCAAACGGTCTGTAATTAAATAGGCCTTTATAGCCTTAATAGCACTTTATACAGGGCGTTTTCGGTAACGCCCTGCCTTAATGTACCTTAAGATCCTTCATTGCGTGGGTTGGCAGGGGTCCTGGCGAACTCTATATAAGCCACCCCTCTCCACAGGAAGAAGGGTTGGCATCTTTGTAACACACACGCATATAATCCAGTCGACTGCCTCCGGGCTCGGAGACGTAGGGCTATTACTTCTTCTGAGAAGGGCCTGAACTCGTAAAACTCTTGCGTGCACAACTACTCCAAAGCTAGGATCTTGCCTCTCCATACCTACCCCCCATTCTACTGTCAGACTTAGAACCACGACAGTTGGCGCCCACCTTGGGGCAGGTGTTCTAGCGATTTGTTGGAGGAGTTGGGATTCTTTCGATATCTCCCATCATGTCTTCGAGCGGAGTCCTGGTCGAGGGCCGCGAGATCCGTCTCGGCGCCCTCACTTTCGTCGTTGATGACTCTGCTTGGCTCCAGGAGGCTCCACTCGACGTGGACGCGCTTCCCGCCCGCGGGGCAACGCACTTTCGCGCGTGCATTCGTGGCGTCCTCCTGCGGCAGCCGTCGGCCCAGTACGGGTCGGCACCCGTTTCGTCCTTGCTCCTAGTTTCCCGCCAGCGCAAGCGCTCCGGTCGGTCGAGGCTCCAGCGGTGGGTGAGGCATGCTTTGGCCCGCCAGTCGGCCACCCCCCAAGTCACGGCGATCGAGCCCGACGAATCTCTCTACGGCCTGTTCGATCTGTCGACTGGCTCTGCAGAGACTGCGTCCGAGTGCAACAGCAGCGATCCAGCGACGGAGGTACTGATGGTCGACGGACCGCGCAGTCCCCCCGGATTCCCCCACACATCGAAGAGGTTACCGGAGGAGGAGGTCCGGCGCGGGGCCACGAAGAGTACAGACCCGAGCCCCTCACCTCGCTGCAGAGGGAGGAACTTCGTCGCCGGAACATGGACACGCTTCACACTCCTATCGTTGGAGAAACCCCCGAGGTGCACGCCTTGGAGGAGGCGCGCTTGGCCAACCTAGCTGAACGCACTCGACTGGAGAATCTCTAGAGAGTACTCGACGAGCGCGCTCGACCGTCAGTTCCAGAATCCAGTCGACGTCGCCTCTTTCAGCCACCAACTCAGGTATACCGAACTCTGATTCAGAATTTAGCAGCTGCAGCCCGCATAGCAGAGTCGATCCAGCCTTCTCAGTCAGAGGCAGGGAGAGGTCTGTTATAGATCAAAGATTTGCTCCGGGCAGCAGGGGATCAGAACTCAGTTGTATCGCAGTCGCGTAACAGGATTCACAGCCGATCCGTCGCTGCGAATTCTGTACAGTCGGCTCACAGTCCAGGATCGCCCCTGAGGCGTGAGGAACGTAGAGGCCGGCATGATGATCAATATCAAGGCCGTGAGCGGTACGAACACCGATTCGATCGCAATGATCGATGTCGAGTGCCCACTCCTCCCCCAAGGGGTGGATCATACGTTCCTCGGCAGCAAGATGACAGACGCCAGCACAGTGCTGGGCGAAGGTTTCCAGTCGACCCCAGGGAACCAGGCTTTGATGCAAGATCCATTATCGTTCAAGGTCTGGTCGACAGAAATAGAGCTCACCGAGAAGGTCATGACAGAGACTTTCCCTCCAGTAGCAGGGTTCATGTATCAGGACCAGAATGTTTCAGCAGAGCAATCAGGGCCGCAGTAATTCCTCCCAACTTCAGGTTGGCTACTGGAGTTAGTAAGTTCACTAGCGAGTCCAAGCCTGACACATGGCTTGAAGATTACCGAGTGGCTGTTCAGATTGACGGCGGCAACGACGAGGTAGCCATGAAGCATTTTCCTCTTATGTTGGAGGGGTCAGCCAGAGCATGGTTGAACCAGTTGGCACCCAACAGTATTTACACTTGGGAAGATCTTGCCCAAGTGTTTGTCAGGACATTTGAAGGGACTTGCAAGCAACCAGCAGGGTTGACAAAATTGCAGTCGTGTGTTCAGAAGTCGAGTGAAACTCTGAGGGATTATATCCAGAGGTGGATCACTTTACATCACATAGTCGAGAATGTATCTGATCACCAGGCAGTTTGTGCCTTCAAGGAAGGCGTCAAGAACAGAGAGCTGAGTTTAAAATTCGGTCGAACCGGAGATATGACATTGAGTCGGATGATGGAAATTGCCACCAAGTATGCAGACGGTGAAGAAGAAGATAGGCTCCGGAGTGGCAAGTACAAAGCAGCCGCTAATGAGGCCGGCGGAGGAAACTCCAGTCGGAAGCAAAAGCGCAAAGCCGAGCCAGCTGCTCCTGGAGAGACCTTGGCAGTGACCCTAGGAAAGTTTAAGGGGAAACCCAAGGGTCCCTGGAACCCCAAGAAAGTGAAAGACCAGGATGGGAACGATGTGATGGACTTACCGTGTCACATTCACACGAAGAAAGACGAGGAGGGTAAACTCATTTACCCAAAGCATACCACTCGACAATGTCGACTCCTGATTCAGCAGTTTCAAGGAGAAACAGGCCAAAGACAAAGAGAAAGAGTCAGACAAAGTTGAGGATAAAGAAGACAGCGGTGACGAGTACCCCCAAGTCAACTCCACCCTGATGATTTTCGCTGATGTCGAAAGCAAGAGTCGATTGAAGGTTATCAATCGAGAAGTAAACATGGTCGCTCCGACGACACCCAATTATCTAAAATGGTCTCAGACTGCCATCACCTTCGACCAGTCCCATCACCCGACTCATATTGCTACCCCAGGGAGGCAAGCGTTGGTGGTCGACCCAGACGTTGAAGGCACTCGACTGACCAAAGTTTTGATGGATGGTGGCAGTGGTTTGAATTTGCTGTATGCAGAGACGCTGAAAGGGATGGGCATTCCGATGTCCAGACTCAACACCAGTAACATGAGCTTCCACGGAGTCATTCCTGGAAAGAAGGCTGAGTCACTCGGCCAAATCGCTCTCGATGTAGTTTTTGGTGACTCGAAGAATTTCCGGAAGGAAAAGTTGACCTTTGAGGTCGTGGATTTTCAGAGTGCGTACCACGCCATACTTGGCAGGCCAGCGTACGCTCGTTTCATGGCCCGACCATGCTACGTGTACCTTAAATTGAAGATGCCCGGTCCCAGAGGTGTGATCACTATCACGGGCAATCGAAGAAGGCAGAAGAGTGCTTCCAGATGGGCTCCAAAACCGGATGCTCAGATGGCCGACATGGAGTTACAAGAGTACCAGAAGACCGCAGACCCGAGTGATTTGTTGCGAGCCAAGAAGCCTGCCACAGAGTCAGCGTTTTAGTCGTCCGGTGAGACAAAACAGGTTCACATCCACCCGACTGACCCCAATGCGGCTCCGACCAACATCTCCACTACACTCGACTCTAAATAGGAAGAAGCGCTCATCCAGTTCCTCCGTGAGAACTGGGACATCTTTGCATGGAAGCCTGCTGACATGCCGGGTGTTCCCAGGGGACTGGCTGAGCACCGCCTTCGAGTCGACCCAAAAGTCAAACCAGTTAAGGAACATCTTCGACGGTCCGCTGTCCAGAAGAGAAAGACCATTGGCAAAGAGGTGGCTCGACTCTTAGCGGCAGAGTTCATTCGCGAGATCTACCACTCCGAGTGGCTCGCCAATGTTGTAATGGTCCCCAAGAAGGATAAGTCGTTGCTCATGTGCATCGATTTCAAACATATCAATCGGGCCTGCCCGAAAGATCATTTCCCTCTTCCTCGCATCGACCAAATAGTCGACTCGACCGCAGGATGCGAGAGGTTGTCTTTTTTAGATGCTTACTCCGGATACCATCAGATCCGTCTGTATGGACCCGATGAAATAAAAACAACTTTCATCACCCCGTTCGGGTGCTTCTGCTATGTCACCATGCCTTTCGGTCTCAAGAATGCCGGAGCTACATTCATGAGAATGATTCAGAAGTGCCTGATCACTCAAATCAGTCGGAATGTAGAAGCGTACATGGATGATATAGTGGTCAAGTCGCGAAAAGGTTCCGACCTGCTGACTGACCTTGCTGAAACATTTGCCAATCTCAGGAGGTATGATATCAAGCTTAATCCATCAAAATGCACATTTGGAGTTCCTGGAGGAAAGTTACTCGGTTTTCTTGTTTCCGAACGAGGAATCGATGCTAACCCTGAAAAAGTTGGCACCATACTCCGAATGAAACGCCCTGTGCGTGTGCACGATGTCTAGAAGCTTACTGGATGCTTGGCTGCTTTAAGTCGATTCATCTCCAGACTCGGTGAAAAGGCATTGCCTCTTTACTGACTGATGAAGAAGTCAGACAAGTTCGAGTGGACTCCAGAAGTTGATGCAGCGTTTGCAGAGCTAAAAGCTCTGCTCTCCACCCAGCCGGTGCTTGCTGCCCCTGTCAGGAAAGAGCCATTGTTGCTTTACATTGCAGCCACTGGACAAGTCGTTAGTACCGTACTTACGGTCGAGCGGGAAGAGGAAGGAAAAACCTTCAAAGTTCAGCGCCCAGTTTATTACCTTTCTGAAGTTCTGACCCCATCAAAGCAAAGATACCCTCACTATCAGAAGCTTGTTTATGGGATTTACATGACCACGAAGAAAGTTGCTCATTATTTCTCTGATCACTCCATTACAGTCGTCAGCGACGCCCCGTTATTAGAGATTCTTCATAACAGAGATGCAACTGGTCGAGTGGCAAAATGGGCGATTGAACTTCTTCCCCTTGATATCAAGTTCGAGGCAAAGAAAGCTATCAAGTCCCAAGCAATAGCTGATTTCCTCTCCGAGTGGACTGAACAACAACTTCTGACTCAAGTTCACTCGAAGCACTGGACTATGTTTTTCGATGGCTCCAAGATGCTGAATGGGTCCGGTGCGGGGGTTGTATTGGTTTCCCCCCGAGGAGATAAGCTCAAATATGTCCTCCAGATTCACTTTGATTCCTCCAACAACGAGGCAGAATATGAAGCACTCCTACATGGACTGTGTATGGCCATTTCACTCGGCGTCCATCGCCTTATGGTCTACGACGACTCAGATCTGGTTGTTAATCAAGTGATGAAGGAGTGGGACGTCCGAAGCCCAGCCATGATGGGTTATTGCAATGCAGTGAGAAAGTTGGAGAAGAGATTCGAGGGGTTAGAGCTCCATCATATACCCCGACTGAAAAACCAAGCCGCGGATGATTTGGCGAAAATAGGGTCCAAGAGAGAAGCCATCCCCAGCGATGTGTGTTTGGAGCACATTCGTGCGCCATCGATACAGGAAGATCCCTTCACAGAAGAACCTCCGCAGCCAAGGAGCGCCAGCGATCCAACTGAAGTGGAGATTCCAGCCGTGGTCGACCTGATTATGGAAGTTGTAGTCGTCACTCCCAACTGGACAGCGCCATACATCGCGTATATTATGAGGAAACAGCTCCCAGAAGATGAAGGAGAGGCTCGACATATCGTCCGTCGATCCAAGGCCTTTACAGTAATCAAAGGGCAGTTGTACAGAGAAAGCGCGACTGGAGTTGGCCAGAAGTGCATCACGCCAGAAGAAGGTCAGATAATCCTCGAGGATATCCACTCGGGGACCTGTGGCCATCATGCGTCCTCTAGGACCATTGTGGCTAAAGCGTATCGAGCGGGATTTTACTGGCCGAGGGCGAATGAAATGGCAAAAGACATAGTCGACAAGTGCGAAGGGTGTCAGTTTTATTCCAACATGTCACACAAGCCCGCCTCTGCTCTGAAGACCATTCCACTCGTCTGGCCCTTCGCCGTTTGGGGGCTAGACATGATTGGACCGCTGAGAACTGGTAGAAGCGGCTTCACTCACTTACTGGTTGCAGTCGACAAGTTCACCAAGTGGATAGAAGCCAAACCCATCAAGAACCTTGATGCAAGCACTGCTATCAGTTTCATCAGAGAGCTGATATTCAGATATGGAGTTCCACATAGCATCATCACGGACAATGGATCAAACTTTGATAACGACAGATTCAAAGCCTTCTGCGCCTCCCAAGGCACGCAGGTCGACAATGCCTCAGTTGCCCATCCTCAGTCGAATGGGCAAGCAGAGCGTGCAAATGATCTCATCCTCAAAGGACTGAAACCCCGACTGATGCGTGATCTCAAGCATGCGGCAGGAGCTTGGGTCGACGAACTTCCGTCGGTTCTTTGGGGATTAAGGACCACTCCTAATCGGTCGACTGGAAGAACACCATTCTTTCTGGTCTACGGGGCTGAAGCGGTTGTACCGAGTGATCTGCTTCACAATGCACCTCGAGTCGAACTATACTCTGAAGCAGAAGCGGAACAAGCTCGGCAAGATGCAGTCGACCTCTTGGAAGAAGAGAGGGAGATGGCCCTAATCCGCTCGACTATCTACCAGCAGGACTTACGTCGGTTCCACGCCAGAAATGTGAAGAGTTGAGCCTTTCAGGAAGGAGACTTGGTCCTCCGAGTGGATCAGCAAAAACCTCACAAGCTCGCTCCAACCTGGGAAGGCCCCTTCATCGTCACCAAAGTCCTCCACAACGGAGCATATCACCTCTACAACATTGATCGCCAGATCGACGAGCCTCGAGCTTGGAATGCGGAGTTACTCCGTCCTTTTTACACTTGAAAAAAAAACTCACTCGGTTGAGATGTAATAAAAGTACCTCTGTAGTTCTTTTATCTAAAGCAAGAATGTTATAATTTTCACAGAAGATTGCTATTTCTTTTTTTTTTTGAAATTTCCCCCAGTGGGTGGCTTAGCTGCGAATCCGTTTCGCCTAAGTTTGTAAAAAATCCTGCCGAGTGGAGAGCCAGCCTCCCACTCGGAGGCTTAGCTGCGAATCCGTTTCGCCTAAGTATTCAAAAACCTACCGAGTGGAGAGCCAGCCTCCCACTCGGGGGCTTAGCTGCAGTCTAAGTACTCGCCTAAGTATTTAAAATCCTACCGAGTGGAGAGCCAGCCTCCCACTCGGGGGCTTAGCTGCAGTCCAAGTACTCGCCTAAGTATGTAAAATCCTACCGAGTGGAGAGCAAACCTCCCACTTGGGGGCTTAGCTGCAGTCCAGTGCTCGCCTAAGTATTTAACATTCCTACCAAGTGGAAAGCCAGCTTCCCGCTCGAGGGCTTAATAACAGTCCAAGGATTTAGTCAAACTCTCAATATAATGAACGCTTCGCAAGGACGACAAGGCGCAGGTCGACTGCCTCCTTCTCCTTCAGAAGCTATATTCAAAAATCCTACCGAGTGGAGAGCAAACCTCCCACTCGGGGGCTTAGCTGCAGCCCAGTGCTTGCCTAAGTGATTAAAATCCTACCGAGTGGAGAGCAAACCTCCCACTCGGAGGCTTAGCTGCAGCCCAGTGCTCGCCTAAGTGATTAAAATCCTACCGAGTGGAGAGCAAACCTCCCACTCGGAGGCTTAGCTGCAGCCCAGTGCTCGCCTAAGTGATTAAAATCCTACCGAGTGGAGAGCAAACCTCCCACTCGGGGGCTTAGCTGTAGCCCAGTGCTCGCCTAAGTGATTGAAATCCTACCGAGTGGAGAGCAAACCTCCCACTCGGGGGCTTAGCTGCAGCCCAGTGCTCGCCTAAGTGATTAAAATCCTACCGAGCGGAGAGCAAACCTCCCACTCAGGGGCTTAGCTGCAGCCCAGTGCTCGCCTAAGTGATTAAAATCCTACCGAGTGGAGAGCAAACCTCCCACTCGGAGGCTTAGCTGCAGCCCTGTGCTCGCCTAAGTCATTTTGAGTGAAAGTCAAGTCTTACTCAACGGACAAATCACGAAGATATTCAACGATAAATCAAGTTCGGATAAGATCAAAAGGTCCTAGCCCGCAAATGAAAGTACTCGAGCCTCCAGCTCGACAGAGTTTATCGGTTACACAAACCACTCGGCATTCCGAGGCAAATTTAAAGTGAGACACAACAGTTTTTTACTCCTCCGGTGGAGGACTGGATGGGGCAACAAACTCGTCCAAATCAATCCCGTCTGTGATACGAGTGGCAGCAGCAATGAAGGTCTCCATGAAGTCCTGGAAATTATGCTTCCTGGTATTGGCAACTTGGAGGGCGGCCAGCTTCTCTTCTCGCGCCTCCTTGCAGTGGACTCGAACCAGCGACAGAGCAACATCGGCACCGCACCTGGCAGAAGACTTCTTCCATTCATGCACTCGACTTGGGATTTCCTTCAGTCGAGTGACCAACGATTCAAGGCCATTCTGAAGTATCTGTTTTGGCCAGAGTGCAGAGTCGATCCGCGACATTGCAGCCTTCAGTCGAGCGAGGTAGTCCACCACGCTGGCGACGCGAGACTCCAGCCGGAGGACATTCATGGCAGCTTTGTCCTTCACAGGAGAGTTGATAGGATCCAGACTGGTTTCCACTCGACCAGTTTCTTCCTCGAAGTTTTGACAGAACTCTGAAACGTACAATCCAAAATTATAATTGAATGATGAGTCGACAACGACAAGTCAATCGAGTAAAGGGGATTACCTTCAAGCATGAGGAATAGTTTCTTGGCGAGTCCTCCGAGATAAGCATCCAGATCATTTCGCTTCCCCACCATATGGCCGACCTTGTCAGTCAGAGCAATCTTGTCCTTTTTCAATCGACTTGCTTCCTTGTTGGCCGCGTCAAGATCAGACTTTAGCTTGGCATTCTCATCTTGAAGCTGACCAACTGAAGCAAGCTTCTCCTCAGCAAGCTTCGTCTTCTCCGAAGCCGCCTTCTGTGCTTCCGCAAGGTCAAGATCTTTCTTCCTCAGAGCCTCCTCTAGTTGGTCTGCAAAAAAATAATGAGAACGGAGTTGAGAATAGACAGAAAAACAAAGACAACCGTCGAATCCTCACCAGCCATACCTTTTGCTTCGTCCTTCGCCTTCTGCAAGCTTTCCTGGGCAAACTTCAAGTCGAGGTTAAGCTGGACCTGTTTCTCCTTTAATTCAGCAAGATGAGCAACAAGCTCGCAAGACTTCTGCAAAGAGTCAATTGACAAAAGACATCAAAGTCAAGTCACTTCCGAGTGACTAAAGGAAAAGTTGTAGCACTTCTAAGACTACAGCCGAATCAAAACATTCGACAGTATCCTCGGGGACTACACCCAGTGGGTGCACTCAGCGTGCCCTCACCGGTAAGTCGATCAGTCGACCAAATATGATTCTAAAGCCATGACTAATAGTCAGCGGTCAGCCGCATCAAAAAAAAGGAGAGCATAAAAGTTCTTTAGACTATAGTCGACTGCCAGCAGTCGACCATAGCCTCGGGGACTACACCTAGTGGGTGCACTCAGCGTGCCCCCACAGGTTTTTTGGTTCCACTCGACTTGGTCCAACCAGGCCGAGTGAAGAAGTTTGAAAGTATAAAGACTATAGTCGACTGCCAGCAGTCCACCATAGCCTCGGGGACTACACCCAGTGGGTGCACTCAGCGTGCCCCTACAGAAATTCAATCGACGCACACACCCCGGTGGGTGTACAAACAGCAAAAATCTTCAGAAAGAAGCAGTTTTCAGGTGGCGTTTCATAACGAAACAGACAAGTCGACTTACCTGAACATTATTCTGAAGAGCTGAACTAGCATCATAAGCCGCCTGACCGGCCTCTCGAACCACCTTCACTTGTTCCATCATAATCCCTGCTTGGCGTATGGCTTCCTTAGCAGCGCTCACTGGGTCTTCCGGGACGTGGTGGGTAGCAAAAAGAGATGGTGGAGCAACAGTCGACGAAGTGGGTCGAGCACTCGTCAGCGGTACAACAAAAGTCATTGAAGTCCGAGTAGCATCACCTCCATCCCGAGCCACGACCTCAGGCGCCGGGGTAGCTTGTGGAGTCTTGCCGGCCAGAGCCTTCCTGTTCCTCCCCGCCCTCAGCGGCTCTTCGTCGTCGTCATCAGGGAGGTCAATGACATGAGGAGCAGCTGCAAGAAAAGTTCAACCGACCGGAATGATAAGAAATCAGCAGTTGACCCAAAACAAAGCATCAGTAATCATACCCGGGTTGGAGGTAACAACGTCTTCCATCTCCTGATCATCACCCTTGGCGGAAATCTCCGAGGTAGCAGCACTGCAAATTTCGAGAGTCAGTCGACTCGCTCAATGAATCGACCAAAATCTGTCACATTCAGCAAGAGAAGACAAGTTCAACTCTTTACCCAGAAATGGTGGGGATAGTCATCTTCATCCTGGGCAAGGCCTTGGGGGGCTTGGACGGCGTCGCACACGGATGCTTGGGAGCTTTTTCAGTCGGCGCGGGCGAAAAAGTCCTGGGACGCTTCGACGACTGCCCAACAGGAGCAGTCGCCTTGCCCCGCTCCCGCGCAGGGTTGTGCGTAAGCTTGGACCGCCTTTCTGTGTGAGGAGGTTCAGCTTCCTCTTCCTCCTCCTCCTCCTCATTGGAGTCGGCGTCGCCGCTTCCCTCCCCTTCGCCATCGGACTCCCACTCCTCTGGCTCGTCTCCGCTCTCGCCTCTGCTCGCCTCTCCTTCCACAACCTGCTCCTGCGCTCCATTGGGCGTCGAATACATTTCAGTAATTTCCTGGAGAACAACAAACAAGGTAAAGGTCAATCGACTATCTCGGAAGAGGAAACAAGCAGATTGAACATTGCAGATCAGTCGAAGAAAGGTGTTCGTACCTTATCTGGTTGACGAGACTGGTCGAATGGGAGAACTCTCCTGGCACCTCGAGGATTGTCCTTGTTCCCAGTGATGGCAGTCATCCACCTCTCCAACGTGGCTTCGTCGACCTCCTCTGGATGAACCCGAGTAGCTCTTCGGTACCAGAGTACATCCACATCGGATGGCCTCGGTATTGCAGTGGCTGAATTCGCCGTCGGAGGAAAACTTCCAGGAGATCCACGCCAGTGACCCCGTCGCGAATAAGCTGGACTACGCGCCCCATCAACAACTTCACTTGGGCCTTCTCCTCCGGTACCACCTTCAGAGAAGATGGCTTGTCTACTCGACTCATGGAGAAAGGCGGGAGCCCAGTCGACTGCCCCGACGTCGACTGGTCTTGGCAGTAGAACCAGGTCGACTGCCACCCTCTAACCGAGTCGGGCAGAGTCATCGTTGGAAAGGCGCTCTTGCCCCTCGTCTGGACTCCGAGTCCCCCGCACATCTGGATCACTTGAGTTCTCTCGTCGTCTGGGTTTGTTTTCTTCACCGACTGAGAGCGACAGGTGAATATGTGCTTGAAAAGCCCCCAGTGCGGCCGACAACCCAAGAAATTTTCACACGGCGAAACAAAGGCAGCGAGGTAGACGATGGAATTGGGAGTGAAATGATGGAGTTGCGCCCCAAAGAAGTTCAGAAACCCTTGGAAGAAAGGACTCGGTGGCAGAGAAAACCCACGATCTACATGAGTGGCTAGAAGAACACACTCACCCTCCTTAGGCTGCGGTTGCGACTCCGTTCCCGGGAGCCTCGCCGACCCGTGGGGGATCAGTCCCTCGTCGGCCAGATCGGTGAGGTCCTTCTCGGTGATGGTCGAGTAGATCCAATCTCCTTGGACCCAACCCCGCGGCAGTTGGGACCGAGACGAGGATCCGCCCCGGCTTGACGCCCTCCCCTTCGGCGTCGCCGTCGCCTTCTTCGCCCGCTCCAGAGCCGCGGTCTTCTCCTTCCCCATTGTCGCCGGCGAGACTGGTGCGAAGCGGCGGCGCTGAGAAAGCTACGGGCGCTACAGAGAGATTTGGGGGCGGAGGAAGACGAAGATTGTGTTGGCACTGTTCAAAATACCCCCGCCCGGCGCCTTAAATAAGGCCACTTCCGAGTGGCTAACCGGTAGGCCCAGGCAATCTATCAAATCCCGCAACAGGCGCGCGAGCGGTACGTGGCAAAAAAGGCGGCGCAAAGATCGAGGCATCATCGTCTCGTACCATCCGAGTGCCGCGGTTTTCTCCGCTTCACGCGCTTCCCAAAATTCAGATCCCGTGAAATCCGCTAACTGCAGAACAATCACCCAGACAGCGAATCTCCACCGATCTGTCACTCCGAGATCCTCAAGACCACGAAGTTCACTCGACAAACGCAAAGAATGGATCAAGGCGACTGAAAGAGAATTTGAAGCCATCACTGAAAGGCCATTGATCCAGAGCAAGACAAACTTGCAACGCAAGAAACAGGTCGGAAGACTATCAACTCCTTCCTCATTCAAACCTCGATCCATTCGGGGGCTAATGATGAAGTCATGTACCTAGGGTAGGGTCATAGGCCTGCCTAAGGGTACCCTCCCCAAGGTCACTTACTAAAAGAGGCTGCTTACCAGTCGACCTGATAAGCATCCACTGGACTAGTACAATAACACTCGACGAGCGCAGAGACACTCGACCATGAAGACTCATTCGACCATCGGAAGCACAGGAGCCACTCCGCATCCAAACGGTCTGTAATTAAATAGGCCTTTATAGCCTTAATAGCACTTTATACAGGGCGTTTCCGGTAACGCCCTGCCTTAATGTACCTTAAGATCCTTCATTGCGTGGGCTGGCAAGGGTCCTGGCGAACTCTATATAAGCCACCCCTCTCCACAGGAAGAAGGGTTGGCATCTTTGTAACACACCCGCATATAATCCAGTCGACCGCCTCCGGGCTCCGAGACGTAGGGCTATTACTTCTTCTGAGAAGGGCCTGAACTCGTAAAACTCTTGCGTGCACAACTACTCCAAAGCTAGGATCTTGCCTCTCCATACCTATCCCCCATTCTACTGTCAGACTTAGAACCACGACAGGTAAGTCCTGTCCATTGTGTCCCTAAGAAGGGAGGTATTACGGTTGTTCCTAATGATAAAGATGAATTGATCCCACAAAGAATTATCACAGGTTATAGGATGGTAATTGATTTTCGCAAATTAAACAAGGACACTAAGAAAGATCATTACCCCTTACCTTTTATTGATCAAATGCTAGAAATATTATGCAAACATACATACTATTGTTTTCTAGATGGTTATTCTGGTTTCTCTCAAATACCTGTGTCGGCTAAAGATCAATCAAAGACTACTTTTACATGCCCTTTTGGTACTTCTGCTTATAGACGTATGCCTTTTGGTTTATGTAATGCACCTGCTACCTTTCAAAGATGCATGATGGCTATATTCTCTGACTTTTGTGAAAAGATTTGCGAGGCTTTCATGGACGACTTTTCCGTCTATGGATCTTCTTTTGATGATTGCTTGAGCAATCTTGATCGAGCTTTGCAGAGATGTGAAGAAACTAATCTTGTCTTGAATTGGGAAAGTGCCACTTTATGGTAAATGAGGGTATTGTCTTGGGGCATAAAGTTTCTGATAGAGGTATTGAAGTTGATAAAGCCAAGGTTGATGCTATTGAAAAGATGCCATGTCCCAAGGACATCAAAGGTATAAGAAGTTTCCTTGGTCACGCCGGATTTTATAGGAGGTTCATTAAGGACTTCTCGAAAATTTCTCGGCCTCTGACTAATTTATTACAAAAATATATACCATTTGTCTTTGATGATGATTGTGTAGAAGCATTTGAAATACTTAAGAAATCATTAGTCTCTGCACCTGTTGTTCAGCCACCTGATTGGAATTTACCCTTTGAAATTATGTGTGATGCTAGCGATTATGTTGTAGGTGCTGTTCTAGGGCAAAGAGTTGATAAGAAATTAAATGTTATCCATTATGCTAGTAAGACTCTAGACAATGCTCAAAGAAATTATGCTACTACTGAAAAAGAACTCTTAGCAGTTGTATTTGCTTGTGATAAGTTCAGACCTTATGTTGTTGACTCTAAAGTAACTATTCACACTAATTATGCTGCTATTAAATATCTTATGGAAAAGAAGGATGCTAAACCTAGACTTATTAGATGGGTTCTCTTGCTACAAGAATTTGATTTGCATATTGTTGATAGAAAAGGAGCTGAGAACCCTGTTGCAGACAACTTATCTAGGTTAGAGAATGTTCTTGATGACCCACTACCTATTGATGATAGCTTTCCTGATGAATAATTAAATGTTATAAGTACTTCTCATAGTACTCCATGGTATGCTGATTATGCTAATTACATTGTTGCTAAATTCATACCACCTAGTGTCACATACCAACAAAATAAAAAGTTTTTCTATGATTTGAGACATTACTTTTGGGATGACCCACATCTTTATAAAGAAGGAGTAGATGGTGTTATTAGAGGTTGTGTACCCGAGCATGAACAGGAATAGATCCTACGCAAGTGCCACTCCGAAGCTTATGGAGGACACCACGCTGGAGATAGAACTGCACATAAGGTATTGCAATCCGGTTTTTATTGGCCTACTCTCTTCAAGGATGCCCGTAAGTTTGTCTTGTCATATGACGAATGTCAAAGAATTGGTAATATTAGTAGACGTCAAGAAATGCCTATGAATTATTCACTTGTTATTGAACCATTTGATGTTTGGGGCTTTGATTATATGGGACCTTTTCCTGCCTCCAATGGATATACACATATTTTAGTTGCTGTTGATTACGTTACAAAGTGGGTAGAAGCTATTCCAACTAGTAGTGCTGATCATAACACCTCTATTAAAATGCTTAAGGAAGTTATTTTTCTGAGGTTTGGAGTCCCTAGATATTTGATGACTGATGGTGGTTCACACTTTATTCATGGTGCTTTCCGTAAAATGCTTGCTAAGTATGACGTTAATCATAGAATTGCATCTCCTTATCACCCACAGTCTAGTGGTCAAGTAGAATTGAGCAACAGAGAGCTCAAATTAATTTTGCAAAAGACTGTCAATAGATCTAGGAAGAATTGGTCCAAGAAACTTGATGATGCATTATGGGCCTATAGAATTGCATATAAAAATCCTATGGGTATGTCTTCGTATAAAATGGTTTATGGAAAAGCATGTCACTTACCTCTCGAACTAGAACATAAGGCATATTGGGCTATTAAAGAGCTCAACTATGATTTCAAACTTGCCGGTGAGAAGAGGTTATTTGATATTAGCTCACTTGATGAATGGAGAACCCAAGCTTATGAAAATGACAAGTTGTTTAAAGAAAAAGTTAAAAGATGGCATGACAAAAGGATACAAAAGCGTGAGTTTAATGTAGGTGATTATGTATTGCTATACAACTCTCGTTTAAGATTTTTTGCAGGAAAACTTCTCTCTAAATGGGAAGGCCCCTACGTTGTCGAGGAGGTCTATCGTTCCGGTGCCATAAAAATCAACAACTTCGAAGGTACAAATCTAAAGGTGGTGAACTATCAAAGAATCAAACATTATATCTCAGGTAATCCCATAAATGTTGAAACCAATATTATTGAAACCGTAACCCTGGAGGAATACATAAGGGACACCTTCCAGAATGTTTCAGACTCTGAAAAGGAATAAGTATGTGGTACGGTAAGTAAACCGACTCCAAAACAAAATTTAAGGCAATATTTCCCCGTTTTGGAATATTTAGAAAAATAGAAAAATAAGTAGCAGTCCAGGAAGGACACGAGGGCCCCACGAGGGTGGTGGGCGCGCCCCCCTACCTCGTGAGCACCTCGTGTGCCTTCCGGACTCCGTTTTCTTGCACGATACGTATTTTGGTCGGTAAAAATTCACTATATATTCTCCCGAAGGTTATGACTCCCGTATCACGCAAATATCCTCTGTTTTTGTTTCGAGTTGTTGCTGCTGCAGATTAGAGCAAGATGTCTTCTCAAGAGTCAGTGGGGGAGAGCCGGGTATCTAATCCGGCACCGGAACCAAGGGCAAACAGCGACGCTGACCACTTTGGGCCAGCAACGGAGGAATAGATGGAGGCTGACTTGATGAGGGTAGATGCCATGGAGGATCAAGAAGTCACCTCTCGCTTCCGAGCTGGGTTCACATAGGGGGAACTACAGAGCTCAGCTATTCCAAACTTGTTTATCCCTTCCAATGTTAGATTTCTTTCTTATGAAAATATGAAGAGGAGTGTCACTTGTTCTCCCGCAGCTATGCAACACCCTTGGGTGCAAGGAGCTTTAGCAGTCACAGGAAAGCTTCGTAAGGAAATAATGGACCTCAAGCAGCAAGTTAATAAGCTCGAGGAGGAGAACCGTATCCTGAGAGGAATCATCGCCAAGAATATTACACCAACAACAAAGAAGGAGACATAATCACATGGGTATGGGCACTCCCCTTGGCAACTGCCAAGCTTGGGGGAGGTGCCCCGGTATCATATCACAAACACATCTCCTATCTTTACCGTTTTTCTTAGTTCGATCCTATTAGTAGTATCTTGATCTAGTAGAAGAAAGTTTATGACATGATCTAGTCTTGAGTTTTGCTTTATGATCTCTCTATGTAATCGAGTCCGTGAGCTATATATAATAAAGATTAGTGTTGAGTCAAAGTGCTTGATCTTCTTGCTATGATCTTGGGTGAATAAAAGAAAATAAGAAAAAGAATAAAAAGAAACAAAGAGTTCATATTGATCTTATTGAGGGTAATGACTTTACATAGAAAGAGTATGATGATTAAAAGTTGTTGGGAGTTGGCAGACATAGCTTTGGTCATCGCTGCAATTAATAGGAAGTAATAAGGAAAGAGAGGTTTCACATATAGATATATTATCATTGACATCTTTTATGATTGGGAGCACTCATTAAAATATGACATGCTAAAGAGTTGATGTTGGACAAGGAAGACAACGTAATGAATTGTGTTTTCTTATATCTGAGATAAAGTATGTTGTCATGGATCCTCTAACATGTCGAGCTTGCCTTTCCCCCTCATGCTAGCCAAATTCTCAGCACCAAGTAGAAATACTACTTGTGCTTCCAAATATCCTTAAACCAGTTTTGCCATGAGAGTCCACCATATCTACCTATGGATTGAGTAAGATCCTTCAAGTAAGTTGTCATCGGTGCAAAGCAATAAAAATTGCTCTAAATATGTATGATTGATTGGTGTGGGAGAAATAAGCTTTATACGATCTTGTGATGTGGAAGTAATAAAAGCGACGGACTGCATAATAAAGGTTCATATCACAAGGGGCAATATAAAGTGACGTTCTTTCGCATTGAGATTTTATGCATCCAACCATAAAAGCGCATGGCAACCTCTGCTTCCCTCTGTGAAGGGCCTATCTTTTATTATTATCTTCTACCTTATGCAAGTGTCACGGTGATTTTCACCTTTCCTTTTTCATTTTATCCTTTGGCAAGCCCAGCATGTTGGAAAGAACATGATATATATATATATATATATATATATATATATATATATATATAATTGGATGTAGGGGAGCATGAGTTATTATTGTTGACATTACCCTTGAGGTAAAAGGTTGTGGGGGCGAAACTATAAGCCCCTATCTTTCTCTGTGTCCGATTAAAACTCCGTAACCACAAGTATTGCATGAGTGTTAGCAATTATGAAGGACTAGATGATAGTTGAGTATGTGGACATGCTTTTTTAGCTCTGACATAGACTCTTTCCGATGTTATGATAAATTGCAATTGTTTTTGAATGACTGAGATTATAGTTTGTTGATTCTCAATAAGGTTTCTGATTCATACTTTTGCATTGTGCATAGATCATCACTTGAACATAAGTAATCATATGACAAAATCTATATATGTTGCTGTTATGAGAATAATCATGATGCCTTCATGTCCATATTTTATTTTTATCGACGCCTCTACCTCTAAACATCAGGACATATTTATTGTTATCGGCTTTTCGCTTGTGGACAAGCGAGGTCTAAGCTTGGAGGAGTTGATATGTCCATTTTGCATCATGCTTTTATATCGATATTTATTGCATTATGGGTTGTTACTTCACATTATGTCACAATACTTATGGCTATTCTCTCTTATTTTACAAGGTTTACATAAGGAGGGAGAATGCCAGCAGCTGGAATTCTGGGCTGGAAAAGGAGCAAATATTAGAGACCTATTATGCGCAACTCCAAAAGTCCTGAAACTCCACGGAATATCTTACAATAAATAATGAAACATACCTGCCAAAGATGAAGGCCAGGGGGCCCACACCTTGTCGATGAGGGTGGGGGGCGCCCCCCTAGGGCGCGCCCCCTACCTCATGGGCCCCCTGGTGGCTCTCCGATGCCTATCTTCTGCTATATGAAGTCTTTCGTCGAGGATAAAACAGAAGGCAACCTTTCGGGATGAAACTCCGCCGCCACGAGGCGGAACCTTGGCGGAACCAATCTAGGGCTCTGGCAGGGCTGTTCTGCCGGGGATACTTCCCTCCGGGAGGGGGAAATCATCGCCATCATCATCACCAACGCTCCTCTCATCGGGAGAGGGAAATCTCCATCAACATCTTCACCAGCACCATCTCATCTCCAAACCCTAGTTCATCTCTTGTATCCAATTCTTGTCTCCAAGTCCGGGATTGGTGCCAGTAGGTTGCTAGTAGTGTTGATTACTCCTTGTAGTTGATTACTATATGGTTTATTTGGTGGAAGATTATATGTTCAGATCCATTATGCTATTTAACACCCATAACACTTAATGCTATTATTACCCCTCTAATTATATTAACACCCATAATCAGAGGTGTTATGTGAACGTCGACTACATAACACTTCACCATTATTTGGGCCTAGAGGAAGGCATTGGGAAGTGATAAGTAGATGATGGGTTGCTAGAGTGACAGAAGCTTAAACCATAGTTTATGCGTTGCTTCGTAAGGGGCTGATTTGGATCCATATGTTTCATGCTATGGTTAGGTTTACCTTAATACTTTTGTTGTAGTTGCGGATGCTTGCAACAGAGGTTAATCATAAGTGGGATGCTTGTTCAAGTAAGAACATCACCCAAGCACCGGTCCACCCACATATCATATTATCAAAGTACCGAACGCGAATCATATGAACGTGATGAAAACTAGCTTGATGATATTCCCATGTGTCCTTGGGAGCGCTTTTCCTTATATAAGAGTTTGTTCTGGCTTGTCCTTTGCTACAAAAAGGATTGGGCCACCTTGCTGCACTTTATTTACTTTTGTTACTTGTTGCTCGTTACAATTTATCCTATCACAAAACTATCTGTTACCACTTATTTCAGTACTTGCAGGGAATACTTTGCTGAAAACCGCTTATCATTTCCTTCTGCTCCTCGTTGGGTTCGACACTCTTACTTATCGAAAGTACTACGATAGATCCCCTATACTTGTGGGTCATCAATCGTCAAGCAAGGTACTAGCATCCTCATGAGTATCATTCATAGCAGAAGTAGCATCATCAATAACTTGCGACATATCAGGATTAATAGCATGTGGTGGTGTTGCAAGTTTACTTATAACAGAAGGTGAATCTAAAGCAGAGCTAGATGGCAGTTCCTTACCTCCCCTCGTCTTAGAGGGATAAATCTTAGTCTTAGCATCCTTCAGATTCTTCATAGTGATAAATTGATAATATAGCTATGCTCCCCAGCAATGGCGCCAGAAAAAGGTCTTGATAACCCACAAGTATAGGGGATCGCAACAATTTTCGAGGGTAGAGTATTCAACCCAAATTTATAGATTCGACACAAGGGGAGCCAAAGAATATATGCAGGTATTAGCAGCTGAGTTGTCAATTCAACCACACCTGGAGATTAATTATCTGCAGGAACATGATCAGTAGCAAAGTAATATGATAGTTTTGATAATAGTAGCAGCAGCAATGGTAACGGTAATAGTGATAGCAGTAGTTTTGTAGCAAGTGCAACAGTAACGATAGCAGTGGTAACTTAGCAAGAACAATACAAGATAAATTCATAGGCATTGGATCGGTAATTTGTTGGATGATATTCATCATGTGACAGTCATAACCTAGGGCGATACGGCACTAGCTCTAGTTCATAAATATAATGTAGGCATGTATTCCGTAAATAGTCATACGTGCTTATGAAAGAACTTGCATGACATCTTTTGTCCTACCCTCCCATGACAGCGGGGTCCAATTGGAAACTAAGGGATATTAGGGCCTCCTTTTAATAGAGAACCGGAACAAAGCATTAACACACAGTGAATACATGAACTCCTCAAACTACGGTCATCACCGGGAGTGGTCCCGGCTATTGTCACTCCGGGGTTGCCGGATCATAACATGTAGTAGGTGACTATAACTAGCAAGATCGGATCTAGAACATGGATATAATGGTGATAACATAAATGATTCAGATCTGAAATCATGGCACCCGGGCCCTCATATGTCTCCAACGTATCTATAATTTATGAAGTATTCATGCTGTTATTTTATCATTCTTGGGGGTTTTACAATCATTTTATAGCAACTTCATAGCATTTTTTGGGACTAACCTATTGACCCAGTGCCCAGTCCAGTTGCTGTTTTTGCTTGTTCTTTACATCGCATGAAATCAATATCAAACGGAGTCCAAACACCACGAAACTTTTTGGAGATTTTTTTGGACCAGAAGGAACCCAATGGGCCAGAGCTGCACCTGGGGGGGTGCTCCGAGGGGCACAACCCACCAGGGCGCGCTAGGGCCCCCTGCCGCGCCCAGGTGCGTTGTGCCCACCTCGGTGGCCTACCGCACTCCCTCTTTGCACTATAAATTCCCAAATATTCCGAAACCCTTCGGGGTTAACCTAGATCAGAAGTTTCGCCGCCGCAGGCCTCTTTAGCCACCAAAAACCAATCTAGACCCTTTTCGGCACCTTACCGGAGGGGGGAATCATCACCGGTGGCCATCTTCATCATCCCGGCGGCCACCACGATGAGGAGGGAGTAGTCCACCCTCGGGGCTGAGGGTTTTTACCAGAAGCTATGTGCTTAATCTCTCTCTCTCTCTCTTTCTCTCTCTCTCGTGTTCTTGAGATGTCATGATCTTGATGTATCGCGGGCTTTGTTAATATAGCCGGATCATATGGTGTTTTCCCCTCTCTATCTTGTTGCGATGAATTGAGTTTTTCCCTTTGAGACTTCGTTGTTATCAGATTGAATAATTTTATGGATTTGAAAACACTTGATATATGTCTTGCAATTGAATACTCGTGGTGAAATGGGGTATCGTATTGATTCACTTGATATATGTTTTGGCACTCAACTCGCAGATTCCCGAGGTGACATTAGGGTAATCTATGCATAGGGTTAATGCACGTTCTTGTCTTTGTTTCTCCGGTAGAAATCTTGGGGCACTCTTTGAAGTTCTTTGTGTTGGATTGAGTATTATGAATATGAATTTGCTTTGGTGTAATTTTAGTACGAACTCTAGGATAGATCGAATGGAAAGAATAGCTTTGTGTTATTTTAGTACATACTCTTGAATAGATCGAACGGAAAGAATAGCTTTGAGGTGGTTTCATACCCTACAAACAATTTATTCTTATGTTCTCCGCTAGATAGGAACTTTGAAGTGATTCTTAATCACACTTTGAGGGGTAGTTATATGATCCAATTATATTAGAACTATTGGGAGATCGCACTAGCGAAAGTACAGACCCTAGGCCTCATTTTCAAGCATTGCAATACTGTTTTTGTGCCTGTTTACTATTTGCTACCTTGTTGTTTTCATTTATTCATATTATAAAAGTATATTTCTACCATCCACATCACACTTTTATCACCATCTCTTCGCCGAACTAGTGCACCTATACAATTTGCCATTGTATTGGGTGTGTTGGGGACACAAGAGATTTCTTGTATTTGGTTGCAGGGTCGTTTGAGAGAGACCATCTTCATCCTACACCTCTCACGGATTGATAAACCTTAAGTCGTCCACCTGAGGGAAAATTTCTACTGTCCTACAAAACTCTGCGCTTGGAGGCCCAACACGTGTCTACAAGAATAAAGTTGCATAGTAAACATCAAGCTCTTTTCTGGCGCCATTGCCGGGGGGGTGAGTTCTTGAAGGTATATCTTTAGATCTTGCAATTGAATCTTTTAGTTTCTTGTTTTATCACTAGTTTGGTTTATAAAAAGAAAACTACAAAAAATGGAATTTAGGTTGCATCCTATTATTGATCATCTTTATTATATCTTTCTTGAAAATGATGGTTCGGAAAACTGTGCTCAATTGTTAGAAGAAGTCAATAAAATATTTGGCACAAAATATTTGAATGATGAGCATGATTGCAATATTGCTAGTATGAATTCTTTGAATATCCATGATGCGAATGATATGCAAAACCACAAGCTTGGGGATGCCATGTTTGATGAGTATGATATGTTTGAAGATTTATTTGCTGGAAATAATGCTTGTCCTAAGCTTTGGGATGCTTTGCTATGAATATGATCCTTTGATTCCTTCTACTTTCGATAAGAAAATTTATTATGATGATAGCATGCCTCCTATTTATGATGATTACATTGATGAAAGTGGATTTGGAGAGGTCATGACTTAATTTAGTGATACATCCACTATTTTGGAAGAGGTTTCAATTGACTATGACAATAAAGTTGCTATCTATGATGATTATTATGATGACATGTATGCCATAAAGAGTAATAAATTTTCAATGCTTGTGCATCATGAAAAGAGTGTTGTATGTGATAGTTATATTTTTGAATCCATTCCTGATGGCTCTGAAAATTATTATGAGAAAGGAACTTACGCCCTTACATATCTCAATAATATCAAGTTTCTTCTTTATGTGTTGATTGTTTTGAAGTTACACTTGTTTTGCCTTCCTATGCTAGTTGATTCTTGTTCCCATAAGTTGTTTGCTCACAAAATCCCTATGCATAGGAAGTGGGTTAGACCTAAATGTGCTAGTCATATGCTTCATGATTCTCTCTTTATGTTTCAATTCTTATCTTTTATACGAGCATCATTGAAATCATCATGCCTAGCTTAAAAGGCATTAAAGAAAAGCGCTTGTTGGGAGATAACCCAACACTTTTACCTACTGTTTTTGTGTGTTCACATGATTATGCTACTGTAGTAATCATGTTTTATAGCTTTTGTTTCGATAAAGTGCCAAGTAAAGCCTTTGGGATCATGTTGGGTGATAGTTGATTTAATCTTGCTGAAAAACAGAAACTTTTGCGCTTAGGAAAACAATTCTCATTTTTAACAGAAGCGTGATAAAATGCTGATTCTCTTTGCATAATATTAATAGACAAATTGCCCAGGATGTCCTATTTTTTCATATTTTTGGAGTAATAAAAGTATAGTTGTAGTACGTATTACTACAGACTGTCCTGTTTTTGACAGATTCTGTTTTCAATGCATAGTTTGCTTGTTTTGTAGTTTCTGTGACTTATATTGCTCAATATGAATTGTAGAAATGATATGCTACAGTGGGCATTGTGTGAGAACAGTTATGAATCTTGTCTTTGGCAGTACCAAAAGTGGAATGGTTTGCTCTTTATCATACTAACCTATCTCACAAAGTTCCGTTAAGTTTTGTGTGATTGAAGTTTTCAAGTTTTGGGTGAGATATCGATATGAGGAGAATAATGAGTGACAAGAACCTAAGCTTGGGGATGCCCAAGGCACCCCAAGGAAATATTCAAGGAAGATCCAAGCAATTAAGCTTGGGGATGCCCCCAACTAAGCTTGGGGATGCCCCGGAAGGCATCCCCTCTTTCGTCTTCAACATTATCAGTAACCTCACTTGGAGCTATGTTTTCATTCGTCACATGATATGTGTTTTTCTTGGAGCATCATTTTATTTTGTTAGGATTTGCTTGTTGTTATTTAGGATAATGTTTTGCATCTTTTATTTCAATAAAAGTGGCGATGATAGCCTTTACTATGCTTATTTTGCAAGTCTATATGTTGTTGTTTGAAAACAGAAAGTTTACCGCTCTTGCAAAAATTCCCTAGAAAAGTCAGGACATGATAAAATGTTGAAACTTTTTGCACAATATGCTCTGATAAATTTTCTACAGTGTATTAAATTTTCATAACTTTTTGAGTTGAATAAGTATTGATACTCTTGCATTCTTTACAGACTATACTGTTTTGGCAGATTGCTGTTATGTTTGCATTTTTGCATATGTTTGCTTGTTTAATGATTCTATTTGAAGATAGGAGTATTAAATATGCAGAGGCATTTAGCATGCAATGCTGAATATAATTTTAGTGATTTGCTACAATAAAGAATGATAAGGTTTTTGCATTGGTTTATACTAACTTATCTTACGAGTTCTTGTTGAGTTTTGTGTGGATGAAGCTTTTGAGATTTAGGAAAACCGTGATATGAGAAGAATTAAGGAGACACAAAAGCTCAAGCTTGGGGATGCCCAAGGCATCCCAAAATAATATTTCAAGAAGCCTCAGACATCTAAGCTTGGGGGTGCCCCAGTAGGCATCCCACCTTTCTTCATCAACAATTATCGGTTAGTATCGGTTGAGCCTAAGTTTTTGCTTCTTCACATGAGTAGTGCTATCCTTGAAACGTCATTTTATTTTTGCTTGCTGTTTTAATAAAGTACTTAGATCATAAAGTTTTTTTAAATAAAATAGAGTCCACAAATAGTTGCCAGGAAGGCTAAGTAAGCGACACTCACATCCCGTCAACAAAGCTCTTTTCTACGGAATTACTCTTGTGCTTCACTTATATCCTATGAGTAAATTGTTGAATAAATTGAATGTCATGAAGTTGGAATCATATCATGCCTAGCGGTAGCTTCACATTGGGTTTATAAAGTGAATCTTTTGAGGCTTGACAATCACAATATTGGTCATACAAGCAATTCACGAATAATTAGTATAAGGAACATAACTTTCGCATGAAAATACACTATCTTGGAAATCTTTTGTGATTGTGATCCCCCATCAAAATATTATATGCCAGAATTGTTGACGTTGGACAAGGAAGACAACGTAATGATTTATGTTTGTTCGTATTCACATAGAAGTTATATTGTCATAGATCCTTCAAGATGTGGTGCTTGCCCCCTATCTTTGCTAGCCAAAAATTCCGCACTAAGTAGAGATACTGTTGGGGATCGTAGCAGAAATTAAAATTTTCCTACGCATCACCAAGATCTATCCATGGAGTATTCTAGCAATGAGGGGATAGGAGAGCATCTACATACCACTTGTAGCTCGCAGCGGAAGCGTTCAAGAAGAACGTGGATGATGGAGTCGTACTCGCCGTGATTCAGATCACCGATGACCAAGTGCCGAACGGACAGCACCTCCGCGTTCAACACACGTACGGGACGATCGACGTCTCCTCCTTCTTGATCCAGCAAGGGGAAGGAGAGGTTGAGGAAGAAGACTCCAACAGCAGCACGACGGCGTGGTGGTGGTGGAGAAGTAGTACTCCGGCAGGGCTTCGCCAAGCGCGTGACGGAGGAGGAGAGGTGTTGGGGAGGGGAGGGGCTGCGCCTTGTTGTGTGTTGCTGCCCTCCCCTCACCCCCACTATTTATAGGGGAAGGGGCAAGGGGGCCGGGCCCCTCTAGATGAGATCTAGAGGGGGGGCGGCCAGGGAGGGGGGCTTGCCCCCCAAGCAAGGGGGGCGCCCCCACTAGGGTTTCCCCCCAACCCTAGGCGCATGGGCCCAAGGGAAGGGGGCGCGCCCAGCCCTCCAGGGGCTGGTTCCCTGCCCCTTGTGGCCTATGAGACCCTCCGAGAGGGCGGGCCCCTCAAGGTGGACCCCCGGAACCTCTCTGGTGGCCCTGGTACAATACCGATATGCCCCCGAAACTTCCCGGTGTCTGTATGACAACTTCCCATATATAAATCTTCACCTCCAGACCATTCCGGAACTCCTCGTGACGTCCGGGATCTCATCCGGGACTCCAAACAACATTCGGTAATCACATACAAGTCTTCCTAATAACCCTAGCGTCACCGAACCTTAAGTGTGTAGACCCTACGGGTTCGGGAGACATGCAGACATGACCGAGACGACTCTCCGGTCAATAACCAACAGTGGGATCTGGATACCCATGTTGGCTCCCACATGATCCTCGATGATGTCATCGGATGAACCACGATGTCGAGGACTTAATCAATCCCGTACTCAATTCCCTTTGTCTAGCGGTACGATACTTGCCCGAGATTCGATCGTCGGTATACCGATACCTTGCTCAATCTCGTTACCGGCAAGTCTCTTTACTCGTTCCCGTAACACATCATCCCGTGAACAACACCTTGATCACATTGAGCTCATTATGATGATGTCTTATCGAGTGGGCCCAGAGATACCTCTCCGTCATACGGAGTGACAAATCCCAGTCTCGATTCATGCCAACCCAACAAACACTTTCGGAGATACCTGTAGTGCACCTTTATAGTCACCCAGTTACGTTGTGACGTTTGATACACCCAAAGCATTCCTACGGTATCCGGGAGTTGCATAATCTCATGGTCTAAGGAATGATACTTGACATTCAGAAAAGCTCTAGCAAATGAACTACACGATCTTTGTGCTATGCTTAGGTTTGGGTCTTGTCCATCACATCGTTCTCCTAATGATGTGATCCCGTTATCAATGACATCCCCATGTCCATAGTCAGGAAACCATGACTATCTATTGATCAATGAGCTAGTCAACTAGAGGCTTACTAGGGACACATTGTGGTCTATGTATTCACACATGTATTATGATTTCCGAACAATACAATTATAGCATGAACAACAGACAATTATCATGAACAGGGAAATATAATAATCCTTTTATTATTGCCTCTAGGGCATATTTCCAAGAGTCTCCCACTTGCACTAGAGACAATAGTCTAGTTACATTGTGATGAATCGCACACCCATGGAATTTTGGTGTTGATCATGTTTTTCTCTAGGGAGAGGTTTAGTCAACGGATCTGCTACATTCAGGTCCATATGTACTTTACAAATCTCTATGTCTCCATTTTGAACACTTTCACGAATGGAGTTGAAGCGACGCTTGATATGCCTTGTCTTCCTGTGAAACCTGGGCTCCTTCGCAAGGGCAATTGCTCCAGTGTTGTCACAGAAGAGAGTCATTGGGTCCGACGCATTGGGTATGACTCCTAGGTCGGTAATGAACTCCTTCACCCAGACTGCTTCTTGTGCTGCCTCCGAGGCTGCCATATACTCTGCTTCACATGTAGATCCCGCCACGACGCTTTGCTTGCAACTACACCAGCTTACTGCCCCTCCATTCAAAATATACACGTATCCGGTTTGTGACTTGGAGTCATCCAGATCTGTGTCGAAGCTGGCGTCGACGTAACCCTTTACGACGAGCTCTTCGGCACCTCCATAAACGAGAAACATATCCTTAGTCCTTTTCAGGTACTTCAGGATGTTTTTGACTGCTGTCCAGTGTTCCTTGCCGGGATTACTTTGGTACCTACCTACCAAACTTACGGCAAGGTTTACATCGGGTCTGGTACACAGCATGGCATACATAATAGACCCTATGGCTGAGGCATAGGGGATGACTCTCATCTCTTCTATATCTTTTGCCGTGGTCGGGCATTGAGCCGTGCTCAATCGCACAGCTTGCAATATAGGCAAGAACCCCTTCTTGGACTGATCCATTTTGAACTTCTTCAAAATCTTGTCAAGGTACGTACTTTGTGAAAGACCGATGAGGCGTCTCGATCTATCTCTATAGATCTTGATGCCTAATATATAAGCAGCTTCTCCAAGGTCCTTCATTGAAAAACACTTGTTCAAATTGGCCTTTATGGTTTCCAAGAATTCTATATCATTTCCCATCAATAGTATGTCATCCACATATAATATGAGAAATGCTACAGAGCTCCCACTCACTTTCTTGTAAACGCAGGCTTCTCCATAAGTCTGCATAAACCCAAACGCTTTGATCATCTCATCAAAGCGAATGTTCCAACTCCGAGATTCTTGCACCAGCCCATAGATTGAGCGCTGAAGCTTGCATACCTTGTTAGCATTTTTAGGATCGACAAAACCTTCCGGCTGCATCATATACAATTCTTCCTTAAGAAAGCCGTTAAGGAATGCCGTTTTTGACGTCCATTTGCCATATTTCATAATCATAGAATGCGGCAATTGCTAACATGATTCGGACGGACTTCAGCTTCGCTACGGGTGAGAAAGTCTCATCGTAGTCAACCCCTTGAACTTGTCGATAACCCTTAGCGACAAGTCGAGCTTTATAGATGGTCACATTACCATCCGCGTCTGTCTTCTTCTTAAAGATCCATTTATTTTCTATGGCTCGCCGACCATCGGGCAAGTCATTCAAAGTCCACACTTTGTTTTCATACATGGATTCTATCTCGGATTTCATGGCTTCTAGCCATTTGTCGGAATCTGGGCCCGCCATTGCTTCTTCATAGTTCGAAGGTTCACCGTTGTCTAACAACATGATTTCCAGGACAGGGTTGTCGTACCACTCTGGTGCGGATCGTGTCCTCGTGGACCTACGAAGTTCAGTAGGAGCTTGATCAGAAGTATCTTGATCATCATCATTAACCTCCTCTTGAATTGGTGCAGGCACCATAGGAACATTTTCCTGAGCTGTGCTACTCTGATTTTCAAGAGGTAGTACTTCATCAAGCTCTACTTTCCTCCCACTTACTTCTTTCACGAGAAACTCTTTCTCTAGAAAGGACCCGTTCTTGGCAATAAAGATCTTGCCTTCGGATCTGAAGTAGAAGGTATACCCAACTGTTTCTTTGGGATATCCTATGAAGACGCATTTTTTCGATTTGGGTTCGAGCTTTTCAGGTTGAAGTTTCTTAACATAAGCATCGCAACCCCAAACTTTCAGAAACGATAGCTTAGGTTTCTTTCCAAACCATAATTCATACGGTGTCGTCTCAACGGATTTTGACAGAGCCCTATTTAAAGTGAATGCGGCAGTCTCTAAAGCATAGCCCCAAAATGAGAGCGGTAGATCGATAAGAGACATCATAGATCGCACCATATCCAATAGAGTGCGATTACGACGTTCGGACACACCGTTACGCTGAGGTGTTCCAGGCGGCGTGAGTTGTGAAACGATTCCACATTTTCTTAAGTGTGTGCCAAATTCGTGACTTAAATATTCTCCCCCACGATCTGATCGTAAGAACTTTATTTTTCTGTCACGTTGATTCTCAACCTCACTCTGAAACTCCTTGAACTTTTCAAAGGTCTCAGACTTGTGTTTCATTAAGTAGACATACCCATATCTACTCAAATCATCAGTGAGAGTGAGAACATAACGATAGCCTCCGCGAGCCTCAACGCTCATTGGACCACATACATCTGTATGTATGATTTCCAACAAGTTGGTTGCTCGCTCCATTGTCCCTGAGAATGGAGTCTTGGTCATTTTGCCCATGAGGCATGGTTCGCATGTGTCAAATGATTCATAATCAAGAGACTCTAAAAGTCCATCAGCATGGAGCTTCTTCATGCGCTTGACACCAATGTGACCAAGGCGGTAGTGCCACAAGTATGTGGGACTATCGTTATTAACTTTACATCTTTTGGTATTCACACTATGAATATGTGTAACATCACGCACGAGATTCATTAAGAATAAACCATTAACCATCGGAGCATGACCATAAAACATATCACTCATATAAATAGAACAACCATTATTCTCGGATTTAAATGAGTAGCCATCTCGCATTAAACGAGATCCAGATACAATGTTCATGCTCAAACTTGGCACTAAATAACAATTATTGAGGTTTAAAACTAATCCCGTAGGTAAATGTAGAGGTAGCGTGCCGACGGCGATCACATCGACCCTGGTACCATTCCCGACGCGCATCGTCACCTCGTCCTTCGCCAGTCTCCGTTTATTCCGCAGCTCATGTTTTGAGTTACAAATATGAGCAACGGCACCGGTATCAAATACCCAGGAGCTACTACGAGCACTGGTAAGGTACACATCAATTACATGTATATCACATATACCTTTAGTGTTGCCGGCCTTCTTATCCGCTAAGTACTTGGGGCAATTCCGCTTCCAGTGACCATTTCCCTTGCAATAAAAGCACTCAGTTTCAGGTTTGGGTCCATTCTTTGACTTCTTCCTGGCAACTGATTTACCAGGCGCGGCAACCTCCTTGCCGTCCTTCTTGAAGTTCTTCTTACCCTTGCCTTTCTTGAACTTAGTGGTTTTATTCACCATCAACACTTGATGTTCCTTTTTGATCTCCACCTCTGCAGATTTCAGCATTGAATACAACTCGGGAATGGTCTTTTCCATCCCCTGCATGTTGTAGTTCATCACGAAGCTCTTGTAGCTAGGTGGGAGCGACTGAAGGATTCTGTCAATGACCGCCTCATCCAGAAGATTAACTTCCAGCTGAGTCAAGCGGTTGTGCAACCCAGACATCTTGAGTATGTGTTCACTGACAGAGCTATTTTCCTCCATCTTGCAGCTAAAGAACTTGTCGGAGACATCATATCTCTCGACCCGGGCATGAGCTTGGAAAATCAATTTCAGCTCCTCGAACATCTCATATGCTCCGTGTTGCTCAAAACGCTTTTGGAGCCCCGGTTCTAAGCTGTAAAGCATGCCGCACTGAACGAGGGAGTAATCATCAGTACGTGACTGATGGGCGTTCATAACGTCCTGGTTTTCTGGGAATGGTGCTTCACCTAGCGGTGCTTCTAGGACATAATCTTTCTTGGCTGCTATGAGGATGATCCTCAGGTTCCGGACCCAGTCCGAATAGTTGCTGCCATAATCTTTCAGCTTGGTTTTCTCTAGGAACGCGTTGAAGTTGAGGGTGACATTACCGTGGGCCATTTGATCTACAAGACATATTGTAAAGATTTAGACTAAGTTCATGATAATTAATTTCATCTAATCAAATTAATGAATGAACTCCCACTCAGATTTGACATCCCTCTAGTCATCTAAGTGATACATGATCCGAGTCAACTAGGCCGTGTCTGATCATCACGTGAGACGGACTAGTTATCATCGGTGAACATCTCCATGTTGATCGTATCTTCTATACGACTCATGTTCGACCTTTCGGTCCTCCGTGTTCCGAGGCCATGTTTGTACATGCTAGGCTCGTCAATCCAACCTAAGTGTATTGCGTGTGTAAATCTGGCTTACACCCGTTGTATGCGAACGTAAGGACCTATCACACCCGATCATCACGTGGTGCTTCGGAACGACGAACCTTAGCAACGGTGGACAGTTAGGGAGAACACAATTTTGATATTTTAATGAGGGATCATCTTATTTATGCTACCGTCGTTCTAAGCAAATAAGATGTAAAAGCATGATAAACATCACATGCAATCAAATAGTGACATGATATGGCCAACATCATTTCGCTCCTTTGATCTCCATCCTCGGGGCGCCATGTTCATCGTCGTCACCGGCATGACACCATGATCTCCATCATCATGATCTCCATCATCGTGTCTTCGTGAAGTTGTCACGTCAACTATTACTTCTACTACTATGGCTAACGCTTTAGCAATAAAGTAAAGTAATTACATGACGATTTAAGTTGACACGTAGGTCATAAATAAATAAAGACAACTCCTATGGCTCCTGCCGGTTGTCATACTCATCGACATGCAAGTCGTGATTCCTATTACAATAACAAGGTCATCTCATACATCACATACATGATTCATCACAACTTTTGGCCATATCACATCACAAAGCACTTGCTGCAAAAACAAGTTAGACGTCCTCTAATTGTTGTTGCAAGTTTTTACGTGGCTGTTACAGGTTGCTAGCAAGAACGTTTCTTACCTACGTTGAAACCACAACATGAATTGTCAATCTCTATTTACCCTTCATAAGGACCCTGTTCATCGAATCCGATCCAACTAAAGTGGGAGAGACAGACACCCGCCAGCCACCTTATGCAACTAGTGCATGTTAGTCGGTGGAACCGGTCTCACGTAAGCGTACGTGTAAGGTTGGTCCGGGCCGCTTCATCCCACAATACCGCTGAACCAAGATAGGACTAGCAACGGCAAGAAGAATTGACAATTCGACGCCCACAACTACTTTGTGTTCTACTCGTGCATAGAAACTACGCATAGACCTAGCTCATGATGCCACTGTTGGGGATCGTAGCAGAAATTAAAATTTTCCTACGCATCACCAAGATCTATCCATGGAGTATTCTAGCAACGAGGGGATAGGAGAGCATCTACATACCACTTGTAGATCGCAGCGGAAGCGTTCAAGAAGAACGTGGATGATGGAGTCGTACTCGCCGTGATTCAGATCACCGATGACCACGTGTCGAACGGACAGCACCTCCGCGTTCAACACACGTACGGGACAATCGACGTCTCCTCCTTCTTGATCCAGCAAGGGGAAGGAGAGGTTAAGGAAGAAGACTCCAACAGCAGCACGACGGCGTGGTGGTGGTGGAGAAGTAGTACTCCGGCAGGGCTTCGCCAAGCGCGTGACGGAGGAGGAGAGGTGTTGGGGAGGGGAGGGGCTGCGCCTTGTTGTGTGTTGCTGCCCTCCCCTCACCCCCACTATTTATAGGGGAAGGGGCAAGGGGGCCGGCCCCCTCTAGATGAGATCTAGAGGGGGGGCGGCCAGGGAGGGGGGCTTGCCCCCCAAGCAAGGGGGGCGCCCCCACTAGGGTTTCCCCCCAACCCTAGGCGCATGGGCCCAAGGGAAGGGGGCGCGCCCAGCCCTCCAGGGGCTGGTTCCCTGCCCCTTGTGGCCTATGAGGCCCTCCGAGAGGGCTGGCCCCTCAAGGTGGACCCCCGGAACCTCTCTGGTGGCCCTGGTACAATACCGATATGCCCCCGAAACTTCCCGGTGTCTGTATGACAACTTCCCATATATAAATCTTCATCTCCGGACCATTCCGGAACTCCTCGTTACGTCCGGGATCTCATCCGGGACTCCGAACAACATTCGGTAATCACATATAAGTCTTCCTAATAACCCTAGCGTCACCGAACCTTAAGTGTGTAGACCCTACGGGTTCGGGAGACATGCAGACATGACCGAGACAACTCTCCGGTCAATAACCAACAGCGGGATCTGGATACCCATGTTGGCTCCCACATGCTCCTCGATGATGTCATCGGATGAACCACGATGTCGAGGACTTAATCAATCCCGTACTCAATTCCCTTTGTCTAGCGGTACGATACTTGCCCGAGATTCGATCGTCGGTATACCGATACCTTGTTCAATCTCGTTACCGGCAAGTCTCTTTACTCGTTCCCGTAACACATCATCCCGTGAACAAAACCTTGATCACATTGAGCTCATTATGATGATGTCTTACCGAGTGGGCCCAGAGATACCTCTCCGTCATACGGAGTGACAAATCCCAGTCTCGATTCATGCCAACCCAACAAACACTTTCGGAGATACCTGTAGTGCACCTTTATAGTCACCCAGTTACGTTGTGACGGTTGATACACCCAAAGCATTCCTACGGTATCCGGGAGTTGCATAATCTCATGGTCTAAGGAATGATACTTGACATTCAGAAAAGCTCTAGCAAACGAACTACACGATCTTTGTGCTATGCTTAGGTTTGGGTCTTGTCCATCACATCGTTCTCCTAATGATGTGATCCCGTTATCAATGACATCCCCATGTCCATAGTCAGGAAACCATGACTATCTATTGATCAACGAGCTAGTCAACTAGAGGCTTACTAGGGACACATTGTGGTCTATGTATTCACACATGTATTATGATTTCCGAACAATACAATTATAGCATGAACAACAGACAATTATCATGAACAGGGAAATATAATAATCCTTTTATTATTGCCTCTAGGGCATATTTCCAACAGATACTACTTGTGCATCCAAAAACCCTTAAACCCAAATCTTATTTTCAAGTGTCCACCATACCTACCTATGGATTGAGCAAGATCCTTCAAGTAAGTTGTCATCGATGCAAAAAGTCAATACAAATTGCTTCTAAAAGTGTGAGATCATTTAGTGTAAGAGAAAATTGAGCGTTGCATGAACTTGTGATGGTGAAGAATAAAAGCAACAAACTGCATAATAAAGGTCTCTATCACAAGGGGCAATGTAACGTGACATTCTTTTGCACTAAGGGGTTGAGCATACAAACAATTAAGCACATGGCAACCTCTGCTTCCCTCTGCGAAGGGACTATCTTTTACTACAGTATTTACTTTTATGCAAAGAGTCAAAGTTTTTCTCTCTATTCCTTTTTATTTTTCTCTTTGGGGAAACATCATGTGGTGAGGAAAGATCTAGGCACATATGTCCAGTTGAATATGGGCAGCATGAGTTATTATTGTTGACATCACCCTCGAGGTGAATACGTTGGGAGGCAAAACAATAAGCCCCTATCTGTCTATGTGTCTGGTTGAAACGTTTTGCTCATGTGTATGCAGTGAGTGTTAGCAATCATAGAAGACTATAAAATGGTTGAGTATGTGGAGCTCTTACTTAAACTCCGTTGAATAAGTTGAATTGCAATTGCTTGGTGACTAAGAACATAGGTTGTTGAGTTTCAAGAGAATTCATTGCTTGAACCTTAACATGTGAATTGGTTGCCACTATAACATGATAAATTTTACGAGAAAAAAATGATGTAATGATGCTAGGAAAAGTGATTGAAATTATCATTAATCAAACTTATGCACTTTGCTATCATTCACACTTCATAAATTATTTCTTTTGTCATTTACCTACTCGAGGACGAGTAGGATTAAGCTTGGGGATGCTGATATGTCTCCAACGTATCTATAATTTATGAAGTATTCATGTTGTTATTTTATCATTCTTGGGTGTTTTACAATCATTCTATAGCAACTTTATATCATTTTTTGGACTAACCTATTGACCCAGTGCCCAGTGCCAGTTGATATTTTTTGCTTGTTTTTTACATCGCAGGAAATCAATATCAAACGGAGTCCAAACACCACAAAACTTTTTGGAGATTTTTTGTACCAAAAGGAACCCAATGGGCCAGAGCTGCACCTGGGGGGTGCCCCGAGGGGGGCACAACCCACCAGGGTGCGCCAGGGCCCCCTGGCACGCCCAGGTGGGTTGTGCCCACCTCGGTGGCCTCCCACACCCCCTCTTTGCACTATAAATTCCCAAATATTCCAAAACCCTTCGGGGTTAACCTATATCAGAAGTTCCGCTGCCGCAGGCCTCTGTAGCCACTGAAAACCAATCTAGGCCCTTTTCGGCACCCTGCCGGAGGGGGGAATCATCACTAGTGGCTATATTTATCATCCCGGCGGCCACCATGATGAGGAGGGAGTAGTCCACCCTCGGGGTTGAGGGTTTGTACCAGTAGATATGTGCTTAATCTCTCTCTCTCTCTCTCTCTCTCTCTCTCTCTCTCGTGTTCTTGAGATGTCACGATCTTGATGTATCGCAGACTTTGTTAATATAGCCGGATCATATGGTGTTTTCCCCTCTCTATCTTGTTGTGATGAATTGAGTTTTTCCCTTTGAGATTTCGTTGTTATCGGATTGAATAATTTTATGGATTTGAGAACACTTGATATATGTCTTGCAATTGAATACTCGTGGTGACAATGGGGTATCGTATTGATTCAATTGATATATGTTTTGGCACTCAACTCGCGGATTCCTGAGGTGACATTGGGATAATCTATGCATAGGGGTTGATGCACGTTCTTGTCTTTGTTTCTCCCGTAGAAATCTTGGGGCACTCTTTGAAGTTCTTTGTGTTGGATTGAGTATTATGAATATGAATTTGCTTTGGTGTTATTTTAGTACGAACTCTAGGATAGATCGAACGGAAAGAATAAATTTGTGTTATTTTAGTACGAACTCTTGAATAGATCGAACAGAAAGAATAACTTTGAGGTGGTTTCGTACCCTACAAATAATTTATTCTTATGTTCTCCGCTAGATAGGAACTTTGGAATGATTCTTCATTGCACTTTGAGGGGTGGTTATATGATCCAATTATATTAGCATTGTTGGGAGATTGCACTAGCTAAAGTACGGACCATGGGCCTCATCTTCAAGCATTGCAATACCCTTTTTGTGCCCATTTACTATTTGCTACCTTACTGTTTTCATTTATTTAGATTATAAAAATATATTTTTACCATCCATATTACACTTTTATCACCATCTCTTCACCGAACTAGTGCACCTGTACAATTTGCCATTGTATTGGGTGTGTTAGGGACACAAGAGATTTCTTGTATTTGGTTGCAGGGTCGTTTGAGAGAGACCATCTTCATCCTACACCTCTCATGGATTGATAAATCTTAGGTCATCCACTTGAGAGAAAATTGCTACTGTCCTACAAAACTCTACGCTTGGAGGCCCAACACGTGTCTACAAGAATAAAGTTGCGTAGTAGACATCAGGCCCAAAGTGACAAGCATTAAGCATGGTAAAGTCATAGCAACATCAATCTCAGAACATAGTGGATACTAGGGATCAAGCCTAACAAAACTAACTAGATTACATGATGAATCTCATCCAACTCCTCACCGACCAGCGAGCCTACGAAGAAATTACTCACTCCCTGTGGGGAGCACCATGGAATTGGCGATGGAGAAGGGTTGGTGACAACGAAGAACGAAGATCCCCCTCTCTGAAGCCCCAAACGAACTCTAGATCTGGCCTCCCGGTGAAGAACAGGAGGTGACGGCGGCTCCGTCTCGTGGACCATGATAATTCTTTCTCCCTGATTTTTTTCTGGAAAAATAGGATTTTATAGCGTCGGTTTCAGGGTCTGCGGGGCCACCAGGTGGGGACAACCCACCTGGGCATGCCTGGAGGGTTAGACGCGCCCTGGTGGGTTGTGCCCGCCCAGGTGCCCTCCTCAGGTGGCTCTTGGCTCCAGAAATCTCTTTATTGATATAAAAAGTCCTCGCAAAGTTTTGTTCTATTCCGAGAACTTTTATTTCTGCACAAAAACAACATCATGATAGTTCTGCTGAAAACAGCGTCAGTCCGGGGTTAGTTTCATTCAAATCGTGCAAATTAGGGTTCAAAACAAGAGGAAAAGTATTAAGAAAAGTACATACGTTGGAGACGTATCACACCACATCTTTTTTTTCTTTGCTTCTTCTTCCTCTCACTGCTTTCTTCCTCGGATCTTATGCACCGTAGGGTGAGGTCATCAGCACCAATGGCGTGACCTCCTGCTGCTTTTGCAAGTAGCTCCTCCCCCAGTGCTGCAAGCATCTCCTCCCCCACGCACCTCAAAATGGCATTTTTCCCCTGGCACCTTCTCCTTTTCCATGCAGCGCCCTCCCCTGCCATGGTTACCGCACGAGGACACGCAACATGGCAGTGAGCTGCATCCTACAAGACAGTGGACAACCTCAACACGTACAGAGATGCTGGAATCAGCATGCGGTTTTGCTACAACCGGCAAATCCAGAGCTGGAAAAAGCATGTAGTTTTGCTTCATCGTCTAAGTGTTTTCTGCGGTGGCGGCGACGGGCGTCCTCATTTGTTGCAACCAACAAAGGAAAAAGCTTCTACCGGCGAGATTTTCTGCTACCACGGCGACCGGCGGAAGTAGGGATCAGGAGGCGGTTTGCAGCAAACGATCTGTTCCGAGCGAAGCCTGAGCTAGAACCAGCTTTGTGTTTTGTTACAACCGGCAAAACAAGAGTTGGAGCCCATAACCGTTCTTGCTGCATCTCGGTGTTTTTCTAAGACGACGACGACGAGCCCACGATTTGTTGCAACCAGCAAAGGCAAAAGCTTCTACTGGAGAGCTTTTTTGCTACCACGGCGACCGCAGAAGTAGCGATCGGGAGTTTTTTTCAGCAAAACGATTTGTTCTGGGGCGAAGCCAGGGCTGGAACTAGCATTTGGGTTTGCTACAACTGGCAAATTCAGAGCTGGAACTAGCATGTGAGTTTGCTGCATTTGTTTGGAGTGTTTTCTGAGTTGGCGACGGCGGACATCCTCATTTAATTTGTTGCAACCGACAATGCTAAAAGCTTCTACCGGCGTGATTTTTTGCTACGATGGAACGACGCCCGACAATGGTGACCATGACGAATTTTGATGGTCAGGATGGGCTGCAATGACGACGGGGAATGCCATGGGGCGGCTGGATGCGGCGGCCAGCAACGCAGGGACAGCGAGCGCCCGCACTGTAACGGGGGACGAGCACAAGGTGTTGCCGCCAAGGGGATGATGATGCGCCGCGCTGCGAAGTCTTGCTGGAGATGCGAGGTGCTGGTCCGCGGTGGGCTGACCGGGGCGGGGGCCGCTGGGAGAGAGGGACGACTCCGAGGACCCTCTACGCGGCGTGGGGAGAGGGGCAGCCACCATGGAGGCCTATGAATGGAGGAGGACGGGAGTTGCAGAGCGGGGAAGGAAGAAAGATGACCTAGATAGATGAGGATCCAATGGTTCGGGATAGGCCAATCGGACGGCTAGGGCGCGATCGGTCGGAACTTTCGGCCGGCGCGCCGGTGCCTATCGGTCGCCTTCTCAATGGTACTGATAAATGTTAGTTACTTGTGCGTGTATACGAATACAAGTGTCTGTGTATTCTTTCCTCTGTGAGAAAGAAAAATTAAGACGTAGCGGTGCTTAACCATGGACTAGCCCCGAGAGCGAGCCGGCACATGCGTTTGCAATTGCACACCGGCCACTCCAAGTGTGCCTGACCTGAGGACAGGGACCCCGCTTCGCGAGGAGAGGAGATCACAAGGTTCAGACTTCAGATCAGGAATGGCAAGCTTCCCCGCCTCAAATCTCTTCTAGGGCTTTGCTTCCACTCCCCTGACTCGGGAGATACCGTGGGCGAGATGCAGGCGTCGATCTCGAGCCCGCTGCCGGTGGCCTGGTACCCCGCGCTGGCCGTCCTCACGGTCGCCGTTGGCCTCATGCTCACTGCCTCCTTCTTCATGTACGTGAGCAGTCAACCCCTACCTCTCCTCTTCTTCTCCCCTCCGCTCCGCTCGTGCTTGATTTGGGTACTTGGATGTGAATTGTTCAGTGACCCAGTGGCGATTGGTTCTCGAGTCGTCGACCAAGTAGAGCCGCTTATTGGCTGTGTGCTGCGATAACCTGTAGGATGTAGCACACTACTATCGGATCTACTCCTAGAAAACACGAACATATTACACGGGCACTAGTAACACAACTACACATTTGACACTTGCATTCTATAAGTTGCACAGTTAGTGTTCAGTGCAGATGCATCAATTCTCTGTTGTTTGGTACATGTGCTTGTCGTGCTCGCGCCTACTTGGGACAATTTGCTATTGTACCTCAGGGAAAATTTGTGTGCTGGCTAGTTCTAACCTCCGATTCTCTCTTTTTACGGACGTTTCACAACTCAATTTGCGAGTGGGTTATCGGGTATATGTTTGCAGTTCCTTGGTTGAGGCGAAGCAACTTCGTTCTTTGTTCATGTTGAGTTACAGAGGGCCATTCATAGATATAATCATAGGGTTGCGCTAACTGCCACACGTGTGCCAGGAAGGAAGACGCATCACACGTCTCTAATGCAAACAGATTGCCACGTCATCGCATGCATGCATGTAGGAATCTTTTTGGATTTTCAGTTTTTAAAATGTTTTATCTCTTAAACGAAAAATCCGATTGAAGATCCGTTTTCACCATTAAATCCCTCGTGATGAGATCTTCGAAACTAGATCCCATGTTGATATGTTTTGATGAATTTTTTTTGGATTAAAAGTTGCCATGTCTATTGCATATGAATTGCCATGATGTTTACACTGAAGTTGCCATTATATGTTTTACTTATTTTCTTCTACATTTAAAAGTAAATTTTGATATTTATAAAACAGGAAATTAAGAAACTAGACTTGACATGAACCATAAACTAAAATTGCCATGATACATGCACGTAAAATTGCCATGGTTCATACAAAAAATAATTTTTATGGTCAAAGTACTGGAGTTGCCATCATCAAAATACTAAAATTGCCATGATCTACAAACTAAAATTGCCACATGGCAGCTTTAGTTTAAGCCCTATGGCAACTGCAGTGTAAACATCATGGCAACTTCTGGGCAAAAAAAAATTCGTCGAAACATATCAACATGGGGTCTAGTTTTGAAGATCTCGTCGAGGCGGATTTAATGGTGAAAACGGATTTTTTGTTCGCTTTTTTATTTAGGAGATACAACATTTTTAAGCCGAAAACCAAAAAAAATTCTGCTGATGTCATCTATTCATACGTGGCAAAATAAGTGATGATGGAGGCGTGTGGGCGATGTTCAAACGCCCACACGTGTGGGCGTTAACATTTTCATAATTATATGTTCATAGATTAGTCCGTTGACAAAAGACTACCCACAATTTTGTTGATTCTTCCATCTTTCTGTATGCCAGTTATGAAGCGACCGTATCCACGCGCAGCCCAAGCTTAGCCAAGGAGCTCACCACCGCAATTGTTGCTTCCGTTTTTCTGATGAGCCCACTAAAATGCTGATTGTTTCATCAGTTCATATGTGAAATCTGTAGCGACCCGACCCGAATGGATCAAGTCTCTGTGCTTAAGTGTCATCTCTGGATCGGTATGCTGACACACACAGTACTCGGAGGATTTATAATAGAGGTAAATCACATGTATAAAGTAACATAAATACTATTACCTCAATCCATATAGCAGAAGCAACAAGATTGTGGATTCCCATCAACACCAATGACAAAGTTGAGTGTAGAAATCGTAACCCTAACGTAACACTTACTCGTCGTAAGAAACCTGCAACATGAGACGTTGCAGCCCGAAACGGGTCAGTACATTGAATGTACTAGCAAATTCACACCATAGAAAAAATGATGAACAATGGCTATCACTACATGCATATATGGCTGGTGGAAAAGCTCTATGGTTATAATGTTTTTGCGAAAAGCCAATTTTTCCCTACTACAAAGGAATAAATTTTATTTAACTATCATGGTGGTTGTTAAACATTGAGAATGGTTGACAGCATTCTCAATCCCAATTAAGCATCATCATTAAAACCCAACAAATTATTTAAAGTAACATGATGAGATCAACAGGATAATCCAAGAACTAAATACTCAAGATGTCCATAACCGGGGACACGGCTAATCATGATTAGTTTGTACACTCTGCAGAAGTTTGCGCACTTTTCCCCGCAAGACTCGATCGCCTCCGTTGGTTTTCTCGCACTACATGGTGTTTGAGAAACGGATGACCGAGACATAGTCTTTCAGATGCGCTAGCACCTTACGACGTGATAGACCGTACCACCTACAACCCCTACATCTGCTAATCTACCACTGTAAGAGTTCACACGACTTAATCAACTATGCTAGAGCCCATAATAGCTTGTGGCTGCACGCGGAAGTTTCTAGCATGAATAATCTTATGATCCCTTTGAGCTCGTGTGGCGGTCCAAAAGAAAAACAGGCAAGTCCTGAAATACCCAGGTGCCTAGACAGGCAAGTCCTAAAATACCCAGGTGCCTCAATCCACCCAGATGTGTGTTTAAGTCGCCACCTTAAGTAAACCATTAATTAACAATATCACATCTGTCATGAAATACTCTCAAACCCAATCCACGTCTACGAGCATAGCATAGCAGTATAAGCATAACGTAATAGTAACTATCAAGGGTTTGATAATAAACAGGTAATAGGTACTACCTCAACTACTTCCCATCCCACATGTTATCAATCCTACTCATGCAATGTTTTAGGGCGAAACTAATGCATGAAAACTGGGTATGAAAAGGGATATGATCAAAGTGTGAACTTGCCTGCAATATTGATGAAGATGATTCGCACTCAACACACTTGATAGATCTACTCGTCACACTCCGGTCAATCTATCGTAAGCAAGCAATAGTAACCACACATAAGCAATCACTCAGAAGATCAGAAAGATCGAAGAAAACGATTCGGAAAACATCAAAACCAAGCAAATAACTCTTGCAACATAAAACAATTTCTAACAGCACCAAAATTATGTGAATTTGGCCTTATCAGAAAGTTTAGGTCAAGAGCTTCGATTTGCAAAAAGAATCAACTAAATCGGAGTTACGAAACTCAAGTTACGATCAAACGAAGTTTGAATTCAAATCTGATCTAATTCAAATTTTAAACTTTTTAAAAAACATGTTTGAGTTGGATTACTGGAAAGAGGGGATCATAACGAAGACATGGGCGTTGGTTTCGTTGAATTTGGACTAACGAGTAAAAAGTAACGATCGTTTGAAGTTCAGGGACTAAACTGTAAAGAAAAACATCACAGATAAGTCCCTGGCCGGAAATAAAACAGAAAAAGAAAAATACTAAATTACGAACGTTCGTTACCGAACACTAACGAACAAAAACATGTTCGCTACGTGTACTAACAGACGAACGTCTGCTAATTAAACTAACCAAAATAAATAAACCGGGTTTTAAAACGAAAACCGAAACCCTAAAAATAAACCGGCGAACCGGGCGGGCTTATTACCGGTTCACAGCGGGTTCGACGCCGGCGGCGGTTTTCCGCGGTGGTTGGAGTCCGGCGAGGGGCGGCAGATCGCCGGCGAGCTGGGGCGGCAGCGCGGGCGAGCGGCGTGGGGCAGCGGCGGCGATGCGCGAGAGGCGGCGCGGCAGCGGCGTGGGCGAGGCGGCGGCGCGGGGAGCGAGGGCGCCGGGCGTGCAGCGCGGGGCGGCGGCGAGATGCGCGCGGCGGCGGCGATTTCGGCGAGGCGGCGGCGAGATGCGGGAGGAGAGGGGAGAGAGGGGTCCGGGCGGCGGCTTTATAGGGGAGGGGTGGCCTCGGGAGGCGTGGGGAAGGGGGCGGCCGGAGGCGGGCGGCGCTCGGACTCCGGCGAGTCCGGGTCGCGCACGGGAGGAGGAGGCGGCGGCGCTGACGGGCCGGCTGGGCCTTCGGCCCAGTTCGGTCCACGGGAGATTTAAAAAAAAAATTCAAGAAATAAACAAGAATATAATATAGGCATGTAATATATCAAAATTTTCAGAAAAAGATTTTCTACAATGTGAACATTTTTATAATGCCAAATAAAATCCACAAAAATGCAAAATAATTCAAACAGTGCTACTGCTCTATTAAAATCCAAGAAAAATCATTTTAAAAATACCAAAATTAATTCAAATTTATTTCTCTCCAATTTTCTATTGTAGTGAATCATGTTACCCTATTTTCCATATATTTTATTTTTGGATAAAAATAATTTGAATAAAACTCAATTAACTCCAATTTGGAAAATAAACTTTGAATTTAATTCTTTAAAACTCTCAACTCATATTTCATATAATTTGAAGAAGTCATTTTATCTTCTCTCGTGAAAATCATTGAGTTGCATAAAGTTTCAGAATTTGAAATATTTTCAAATGAAATTCAAATATTTTCAACACATCTTGTCATTTAAATAAATGGAAGAAGTCATGTCATCTTCTCTCCAGGGTTTTTGTGATGAAAAGTATTTGAATTCACGAAGATCATAAAATCAAAAATGAAAGTTTGGGAAAGTCCTTTTATTCCCTCTCATTTAACTTTCAAAAAGTTTCGAAGTTCACTCAACTTCACACAATCAATCAAACAATCAATCAAATCTATCTATTTATTATAACATTCCAAAATTTAGAATTTTGGGATGTTACAAAATCAGAGCTGGTTGACATATTTACGGAATTTGCGTTGTTTGTTTCACAGGGTTTTGGATCTCTTTTCGTTCTCCTCGCAAGTGGTGTTTTTGTCTGACAAGGGACTTGCAGCCTATACCTACATGGACATCCAAGAATTTCTCTAGGGGAAAGGACATCAAAGATTGAAAATTCGTGTTTACATGTAGTCCTGTGTTTTGAGGTTTATTTCAGTTAACCCTCGCTTCTCATGTTACATGACATATTACTGTTATAATACAAATACAAAACAGAAAGATTGAAGTGCCTGTAGTTATTGCCTGCAAACTGAAGCAAGTTAACTTTTATCAGTTTCGTACTGGTACTAACACCAGATTCATTCAGTGGAAGAACATTCTTTGATATTATAGGTGACCTACACACATTCACACCCAAACCTTACTTGCTATAATGTAATCTGGTCCAAAGTTCAATCCAAGCCTGACCTGCATTATTTGTCCTGGCTTAAGGATTCTGTAACCTGTGTGCATAACGTTGCTCACTAGCAGCATATGTGCACCAACACAATGTAACAATAGTAAACAACAGATGAACCAAGAAAACATTTCAAACAACTATTTGCACCACATTCAATTCAGTTTCAAACCACCATGACATAATACCGGAGAACTCAACAAGTTTCAATCCCATAAGACGATTCCCGCAATTCAACAGAATGGAGCTGTTGCGCAGCTCTCCAGGCCAACGATAGAAATAAAAAAGTCTAGATAGCCATCTGTGCACCATATCCAACTACGGAATTGCTCACAAGAGGTCAGCGACGTCGGAGGGTAACTCTGCCAACTGAGTACTGCAGAACCTTTGGATGTCAGACAGGACACGCTCATCAGCACGAGCAACGAAGCTAATAGCGACACCAATCCCTCCAGGCTGTCCACTTCGTCTAACATGACGAAGGTATTGTACTGGTTGTGTTGGCAGATCATAGTTGATGACAACAGGGACCTGCAATGCGTCGGCGCCACGAAGGTCGGTGGTGACGAGGACACGGGATAATCCCGACCGGAGATCCTGGACGGCAACATCTCTGGCGTGCTGGTCCAAACCACCATGGCTTGCCGAGACGGTGTACCCCCTGCCACTGATCTTTTCGGCCAGTGACTCAACCTTCCGACGTGCGTTGACAAAGATGATGTTTTGCGTGACCGCCATGGTGTCAAAAAGATCACATAATTTTTCAAACTTCAACTCTTCATCCTCAGCTTTAACATGGAACTGCTTAACACTAAAACCCTCCAATTCTTCATCTTTCGGCACTATGACCTTCATAGGCTTATTCATGCACTTCCGGCAAAGTTCGAGAGCTTCATTGGACATGGTGGTAGAGAATACAGCAAACTGGATTTTGGCTGGGAGAAGCTGGATAATATCATAGATCTGCAAGAAAGATGAATGGCCACAAGTTACGAAAATAGACGCCACAAAGAATTGCCTGAGATTAACAGGATCTATTTTTATCGTTTCAAATTAAATAGGACAAGCAATACGAGGGAAGTTTTGCAACCATTGTAATCACTATACAACGGAGCTGATGATGCAAAACCAACCTGGTTCTTCAAACCTCGTGCGAGTATTTCATCTGCTTCATCCAAGACAAACATTCTGACGTTATCTGGACAGAGCGCTCGTGTTCTCAGCATGTCCAGAGCACGGCTAGGAGTAGCGACAATAACCTGGGTGCTGCTGGACAAAATTTGCTTGTGCTCACGAACACTAGTTCCTCCAAGACAAGCATGAGCTTTGACACCTAGCCACTGACCAAGTGCTCCAATAACTTTCTCGGTCTCCTGTGCCAAGTCACGCGTTGGTACAAGAACCAAAGCTTGGCATTCCGTGGATCCATAATCGAGTCGCTGGAGAACTCCACAGGCAAGTGTCACAGTTGTTCCAGACAGTGACTGCTGGATAACATCCAGACCCTTGCACAATGGGACAATTCCTCGTTGATGGACTAAAGAAGGCTTCTCCAGGCCTTCAAACAAAATCACATTAAGACTTCATATAATACATGTCGAGTCAAGAAATAATTGTATACGCAAATAAGCATCTCAACATAGTAACAGATAAACTAGGAATTACCATATGCATATATTCCTTTCAGCAGATTTTCTTGAAGACCCATCTCAACGAAACTGTCATAGATTTCATTGTATGTGTTGAACTCCTCGTAAGATTGAGTTAGCCTATACCATGTCATGTTGGAAGTAATCAAATATCCATAAATACAAATGAAACAATAAGACAAGAAAGAGAAACAAACAGACAGAAGTAAAATATCAGATCAGATACCGCATAGTCATCTTAGAAACAGGCTGCTTTCCATCAAACCAAGCTCCTTCTGGTGTCGTTCCAGCCACGTCAACACCTTCAGAAACAGTGCAAACAAAGTACATATTAGAAAATATTTTCTAACCCAAACTTCAATAAAGCAGCGATGTTTCCCCTGTTCCATCAGGAACATTGCCGAACTTTTACAGGTTACAGCAAAAGGGTTTGGAACTAAGCTCCTATTTTACTTTTTACACACAACCATACCAACACCAATGTTTTCGAAAAGCATCAATGCACTGGATCAGAAGTTAATCAGTACTTGCTCCATAAAGAAAAATAAGAGTGTTTAGATCACTAAAATAGTGATTTAAACGCTCTTATATTTCTTTACAGAGGGAGTGTATAAAATGGTTGAAGACAATAAAATGAAGTACTCAATAATCAAACTCTTCTAGTTTCTAAACAGGTATTTTGTCCATCAGGGTAATGTTTCCTGTGACAAGAGAGTGCCACAAAAGTTAAAAGGCAAGTTCTACATGACGGCGGTTCGACCCGCAATGTTGTATGGCGCTGAGTGTTGGCCGACTAAAAGGCGACATGTTCAACAGTTAGGTATGGCGGAGATGCGTATGTTGAGATGGATGTGTGGCCACACGAGGAAGGATCGAGTCCGGAATGATGATATACGAGATAGAGTTGGGGTAGCACCAATTGCAGAGAAGCTTGTCCAACATCGTCTGAGATGGTTTGGGCATATTCAGCGCAGGCCTCCAGAAGCTCCGGTGCATAGTGGACGGCTAAAGCGTGCGGAGAATGTCAAGAGAGGGCGGGGTAGACCGAATTTGACATGGGAGGAGTCCGTTAAGAGAGACATGAAGGATTGGAGTATCACCAAAGAGCTAGCTATGGACAGGGGTGCGTGGAAGCTTGCTATCCATGTGCCAGAGCCATGAGTTGGTTGCGAGATCTTATGGGTTTCACCTCTAGCCTACCCCAACTTGTTTGGGACTAAAGGCTTTGTTGTTGTTGTTGTTGTTGTTGTTGTAGTTGTAGGGTAATGTTTCCTCTACAAATTAGTAGAGCAGTTACTGTTTTCCACATAACTCATCTCACATCTCCCTAGTTGTTTTTGTATTTCATCTGTTTTAACCTTCTTTTGTTCAAGTTCATATTCTTATCCTATGTAAGATTTTTTGTAAAGCAGTAATGTGAGATGTTTACCTTAAGTTCATGTAAATGCATGCCCCACCACAATTGGTAAGGCTGTCATCTTGCACACTCTATAGTCCACGTTTTGGTGTACACCCCTTTTCTTATATTCCCAATTGTGCCACTCAAAAAATTGAAAATCAGTTTGCTTTTCATTTTCTATAGACTGGTGGTCAAACGCCAGTGGGGTGTTTTCCTTCTAACTTGTGATAAAAGACTTGGTTAAGAAAAGGTTTGAAGGTATACAAGTATAACAATTTTATGCACATAGGATGTTGACTCACCTTTTGTCTGAGTTACTCTAAGCATGCATGCTGAACTTCCCTTGATAGATTGTGCTCCTTCAGCTCCCACAGTCTTTGCTGCTGTTTCTGCCATTTTCATTTCTTTCTCGTGTTCCTTTTCCAATAAACTTTCTGAGTCCAACATATTGCATGTTGAGGTTGCAATCCTTGTGGCGTGACTGCTGCTCCCTGGGTTCATTCCTTTGTTCAGTTCCTTTGAAGCAACTTGCCCCCCTGTGGATCCTTTTTGCTTGGGATCACTTCCCTCGTACATAGTTTTTATAGGTGGCTTCTGTAAACCTTCATGGGCACTGTCAGAACTGATGTTAGCACACAAAGTGGAAACTTCTGTCGATTTTTTTTGCTTCCGATCTCTTCTTGTGTACACATTTTTTATAGATGGCTTGTGACCTTCATGGGCAGATCAGAAATGATGTCAGCAAACAAAGTGTCAACCAATTGTTATTGTGCCAAGAAAATTCACAACATACATCATATTTTTAATTATCTTTTTCAAGAACTGAGAATTCGTTTATTTCCATTTACGAAAACAATTTTAGCCCATGCTCTTGTAAGTATTTTGCTTTTAATTTGATTCGGAAAGGAGTTTATCATAACATATTTGATAAATATAGCACATCAAAGTTCACAAATGTGCAGTTTTCACTGACCTCTGAAGACCTCTTCAATCAAGCTTGTTGAAGTTGAACTTCCACTTATGGATTGCCCACCTTCAGCTTTTGGAACGTCTTCTGTAGCTCTCTCCGAGTTCGTTCTGGTATCCACTATAGCACTTGCATTGTTTTCTTTGATCTCTCCATTAGTTCTTAACTCTTCAGTGAACTTCGACACTTGCAGCAATGTAGCCATGTCTTCTGTAGCTTTTGGAATGTCTTCTGTAGCTCTCTCGGAGTTTGTTCTGATGCCCAGTATAGCACTTGCATTGTTTTCTTTGATCTCTCTATCAGTTCTTAACTCTTCAGTGAACTTCGACGCTTGCAGCAACGTAGCCATGTCTTCTATAGCTTTTGGAATGTCTTCTGTAGCTCCCTCAGAGTTCGTTCTCTTGCCCACTATAGCACTTGCATTGTTTTCTTTGATCTCTCCATCAGTTTTAAACTCTTCAGTGAACTTCGACACTTGCAGAAATGTAGCCATGTCGCAGGCCATCAGTTTCTTTTGATGTTTCTCGTCAGAACAATCTTCCAAACCCGACATATGATCACCTCTTGCCGAGCTTTCACTTGGGGATTGGCCCCCTTCTGCTGCTTTCTTCGAGTTTGTTGTGGTGGCTGCCATAGCACTTATGCTGTTTTCCTCGATCTCTTCATCAGCTCTTAACTCTGGAATGAACTTTGCCACTTCCAGCAATGTACCTGTTTCTGTGGTCTTCGGTTCTTCTTTACATTCCTTGCCTAAGCAACTTCCAAAATCCAAAGAATAATTGCCTGCGAAATCTACTCCAGTGCCCTGTAAATCCATTCCTTTATTCAGTGTTTCTCGAGGTACCTCAATACCTTCTTCTCTTATATCTGCATATTCCATCATGACGCTACCATTCCCTTCTGTGGTTTTCAGTTCTTCTTTACATTCCTTGCATGAGCAACTTCCAAAATCCAAAGAATAATTGCCTGCGAAATCTATTCCAGTGCCCTCTAAATCCATTCCTTTATTCAGTGTTTCTGGAGGTACCTCAATACCTTCTTCTCTTATATCTGCATATTCCTTCATGACGCTGACCTTCCGTTCTTCTACTTCCTTCCATTGCCCTTCTATCCTTCTTGCTTTGTCTTCAATCATGAACTTGACTAGTCTAGATGACCATCCAAACACAAAGTGGTAAGAGAAAGGAGCACCAACAAGACTTCCCAACGCTATCCTCAACCTAATAGGCTCCTTATCTCCGCTTTCCAAACTTTCCTCATCCACCTCAAGCAAAACTCCAACTGCAGATGCAACTTGATATAGCTCCTTCCAGTTTCTATATGCACCTGGGACCCCATAGACCAAAAGCCACTCTCTGATCAAGTCAAGTTTCTCCCCATCACCTTCATCCCACCTTGCTAAAGTTAAATTCACCTCCTTTTCATCCAGAAATGTTTCTATATTGGGAGGATTTAAACAGCTTAGTAGGTCATCCTCTGAGTTGAAGGATGCTACAAAATTCTGTCTACCTTCTCTCTTTATATACCAATCATCAGTCAGCTTCCAGAACTTGTTTAGTTCAATTTTCACTGCTGCCGGGTCCAAGTTACAGGCATTAGATGTGATCAGCAGGCAGTGATGGTAGAACTTTTCATTTTCGACAACTTCCTTTGAAGGCTGAATCATGTAGAATGGAAACCTTGTAGAATGTCCAAATAGCTGAGCCGCAGTACCCAGTTTGTCTTTTATCCTGCATTGATCCAAATTGTGTGATGTCTCTTTACAAGCAAAGCACTTCTTTTTACTGGATAAAGTAGTTAGTTTTTGCTCCGGCGCAGTCTTATTTTCTCGACTATTACATCCCATCGCTTGTGTTGCAATCTGTACTTCTTTGGCACTTTCTGGGACAATGTGATGCCCTCTTGCTGTTTATATCAACCTATACAAGCGCATATCCCAAGGGAAAAAAAAGAGAGAAGTCGCGCATGGAACAAAAGTGTGTTTGTTAGCTAAAATTAAAAAGGAAGGATTTTATGGACATATCGAGCATCTATATAATATGGGAATATTTGCAACCGAAGTACTGAAATAATGTCTCGAATAGTGTCTTTGTTATAAATTTCAATCTATTAAGGTAACCCGCAGTGGTCGTGGTGGTGGGCAAAGAGAGGAGTATGCTGCGCAACCAAGTTCGATCCCCGGGTGTGGCGAGGGTCCGATTGCACCCTTCAGTTTTTGCTTATTGGATTAAAATCTTCTTTTGGCTCAACTAGGAAAGAAATGGAAGTTCCAGATCTCTGAAGATCTACAGGGTAAATCAACATAAACAGAACCATGCACTTGAAAAAAAGTACTCCCTCCGTTTCAAAATACTTGTCGTTGAACTAAAACCACGACAAGTATTTTAGAACGGAGGGAGTACTTACTAAATTTAGTACTAAATTTTCTACGAAAGCCCACTGAAGATCTCAATAATACTAGAAATGATAGCATGTCAGAGACTTAATAACACCTAGAAAACATTCACGTTACCGTGAAGATACTAATCAGCACCCGAAATATGATAAAACATCACTTGAAAACATTAAATAAAACAGTGAAGACATGCCATACAATTAAATGCAAAATGTTCGCTAATGCACAGTCCAAATAAATAAAACCTTATAAATCGCAAAAAGAGCGGCGGAGACCGCCACCACGTGTCGACTGACCGTTCAACCGGGTTAATCTACGCCGTCCAACTCCAACGGCCACAAGACCAAGTTGCCATGTGATGGTGATGGCGATGGTCCAACAACCACACCATCAGGCCCCAGCTCTGTCCCCCCTCCCAAATAAAATAGAGTAAATAAACCACAGGTAGCCATCATCAGATCAACTAATGGCCCCCATTAGCCAAGCAATCATTGTATAGCATAGTACAGATAAGGACTGCCCTTCTTTATAAGAAGGGCTGGACTCGAACTCGATCGTGCGCTATGGAGGTTGGGACCCCCAAAACAACGAAATGGAAAATGAACTGATGTTCGTAGTAGGATGTGCGAGTTGTGAGCACGGCGTGCCGGTCGGTGAGGTCTGACCTAGATCGAGGGCCCTCCTGAGCCTCCGCCACTTCAGAAGACCAACGCCAGCGCAGGATGGGGGGCGGCGGCGGGCGCCACGGTTTAGGGCGAGCTAGGGTTTTGAGGACAGGGACGGAGCTAGGGTTAGAGCAGTTGAATTGGAGGCGACTCGTAGACCGTGGCAGGCTTGTGAGTCCAACTTTGGTAAAAAAAGCTAACACCTAATGCCGCGGAGGGACAAGGTTGAGCTCCGGCGTACCTCCAGAACTAGGGTGGCGGCGCACAGCGGTAGATCGGCCGGGGATGTTCAGGGAGGCAGACAGGAAAAAAATTCGGTCTCGATTGATGTAGGGCGATCAATCCACGTCGCCGGGGACAGTGGACTAGTGATACGACGGCGGACACCGGAGCGAAAACGCCCGGTGTGCTGGTGTACTAAAAAGGCCCTCGGGATATTCCTTCATTTCGACCCTTCAGTCGGGTGTTCCTTCATTTCGACCCTTCACATGTTACTAATGTATAGCAAGGCCATATGTCCATATCTCGTTGTCAAATAAATAAACTGCTCTCTCCGCCCCGAATTATTTATCTTCAATTTGTCTAAATATGAATGTATCTAGACACTTTTTAGTGTTTAATACATAGTATGTAGACAAATCTAACAAAGTAATTGGAAACAATCTTTAAGCATACGCTATTGTGCTGAAGCCCCGCATCGCTCCCCAGCGGCCTGATCCGGGTGCGAAACCCTAGCTGCCACATCCCCGTACACCACCACCAACCCCTCCCTCCCTCCACCGCTGGGCAAAGCCCGCGTGGCGACGGCGGGGACGGGCCTTCCCTTTCCTCGAGTCTGGAGCAGAGCTGCGCGCGGCTGCTCATCCGGGCTGAGGAGGCGCCCGACGACACGAATGCAAGGCGACGCTGGCGCGTGCGCGGCCTTGCAGTGGGGCGTCGCACGTGCAGAATCTGGATGCTGGAGCGGCGGCCCTAGGGATCTCGGTGGGGCTGCGCCATCACGGCTGCAAGGGCAGCAACGGGGGCGGTCGTGGACACCGGTCGTGGCGGACCTGGGCTCCTCCCTGCCCAGATCGCTTTGTTGTGGGTGGTGGTGACCCAGATGTCGGCCGACGTCCTAGACGACGGTGATTCGCTCCATCGGTGTGGTTGGGATAGGGTAGAGGTCGCGGTGGAGGTGGTGGCATCCAGTGGGCGCGGTGGAGGTGGTGTTGAGGTGGCAGGATTGATCCAAACAGAGTTCTGTTGCCCTATTCTTGATTTGGTTTGTGTGGTGGTGGTGGTGGATGCGGTGCTACGAGATGCGCTCTCCTCCCCTTGCGGTGGTCGGCTCGTTCGAGAAGCTTCGGTGGACTTAAGGATTCGTGGTCTGGGGTTGAAAAAAATCTTTGCTTTGCGATCACCACTAGGGAAAACCTTATACACAGAATCTTAGCAGTAGCGCTGGATAAAAGGAGATGCTACTTCTACTTAGCAGTAGCGCGACTGGCGCTACTAATATCCACGTAGCAGTGGCGCGGTAAGAAGAAAAATCGCTACTACTAAAACTGCCCCACCGTTGCCGCTAGGCTAGGTTTAGTAGTAGCGCCCCTCCAATAACCGCGCTACTGCTAACTAGATAGTAGTAGCGTGTTCTTTGGGTAGGGCGCTACGACTAAGTTTGAACCTGGCCACATGGCGAGCCCCACTTAGCAGCAGCGCTTCTCCCAGGGGCGTGTTACTGCTACCTTTTTAGCAACAACACATTTTACTCCCTAGCGCTACTGCTAAACCACAGCCACCAACTTTTTCCTCCCCCTCCCCATCCTCTCTTCCTTCACTTTCCCCTAGCTCCCACCTCATCTCTCCCTCACTTTGCTTCTTCCTCACTACTTCTCCCCCCATTACTCTCTTTCTTCTACCTCTCTTTATTGCTCCTAGCTAACTAGCTACACCCAGGGCCGGCCCTGAGGGAGGGGGGGGGGCAGGGGGCGACCGCCTCGGGCCCCCAAGGTCTAGGGGGCCCCACTACTAGGGAAAAGCCTATACACAGAATCTTACCAGCAGCGTGCTTTAAAATCAGGCGCTGCTGCTAAGTAGAAGTTGCGTGGGCTACATAAACTCGCTGCTGAAACAAGTTTATCAGTAGCGCGTGCACTCCAAGAAGCGCTACTGCTAAAATTCCCACGACGCCGACGTGAGGCCAGTTATAGCAGTAGCGCGTTGAACTAAACAACGCTACTGATAGGTCGTTTAGCAGTAGCGCATTTACGTATAGCGCGCTACTGCTATGCCATTCCATCTCCCCCACTCACTAGCCTCATCCACAGATCACACTCACACTCACTCACTCGGTCTCCTCCTCAGCCCCCGCGCCGCCGGTCATCCCTCGTCGCCCCTCCCCCGATCTGCACCGCTGTCGCCTCATCCTCCTCGCTGGACTCGGTACCGGCCTCCTCCTCCGTCCTCCCTCCACTCGCCGCTGGCCGGCCCCTCCTCGCTCCACCTTCCTCCTCGATCCGTCCTCCCTCCACTCGCCGCCGGCCGGCCCCTCCTCGCTCCGCCTTCCTCCTCCGTCCTACTATCTTCTCCCTCCTCGAGTCGCCCCTCCTTGTCCCTCCTCCCTGATACATTTTGATTTAGTAGGCTTTCATATGTAACATTTTGATTTAGTTGATATGATTCAGTTGATTTAGTAGGCTAGTTGATTTAGTTGATTTAGAACATTTTGATTTAGTTTATTTAGTAGGCTAGTTGATTTAGTTGATTTAGTAGGCTAGTTGATTTAGAACATTTTGATTTAGTTGATTTAGTATGCTATTGGATTTAGTATGCTAGTTGATTTAGTTGATTTAGTATGCTCGATTTAGTTTTTTTTGTAATAAGTTATTTTTTTGGCAAAATGTAGGTGCCAATTTAGTTAAATTTGCCACTTGTTTGTTTAAACAATTATCTTAGGCAACAGGGGCCAAATTAGGATTATAATTGTCCATAATTTTTTTTAGGAAAATGGCGCCACCACCAGCACCACTATGTCGACTGTGCAAGTCAAGGTGCGCCGGCAGCCTTGCAACTGACAAGCTGTTCGACATCTACTTCCATCCGAGTTTTCGTCATGCGGCGGTAAGAAATTAGATGAAATGTAACAACTATTTTATTTTTAGTGTTGGCATTACTGCATTGTGTCATTTTGCTTTTCTTACACAGATCGTCCCATGCAATGTGAGGTTGAAATTCAACAAGCTGACAGGAGAAACTGTGACATTTGAGGCTCCTGGGGGGCCGTACACTATGGAGGTCAAGAAAGGACACAATATGTCGCAGATTGGAGGAGATGGATGGGCCCGTTTCCTCGCTCGCATGCGTCTTACTGGTGGTGAGTTGATCATATTCTGCTTCAGAGCAGAAAGACCCAAACTGGTTGTCATTTATATCAACCTGGTGGAAGATGATGAAGATGACGAAGATGATGAAGATAATGAGGACCCACTCAATGAAGATGATGAGAACCCACTTCATGAAGCCATCATAGCTCAAAGAATGAGGCTGAGCGAGGAGGAGGTGTGCAACCTATGGGACATAATTTCGCCACGTGATGACTTTGTCGGGGTGCCATTCGTGACCCGCCTGACAAGTACCATGGTCGATCGGCATGAAATGGTATGTTATACGTACTGCATGTAGTAATTTGATGATATATATATGCTTTATTGTTATACTTACAAATGCAAATTATCCGATTATATGCTTAGTGAATCCGATGATATGCTTAGTGTAGAGCCCAATGATATGCTTTGTGAAATCTAGTCGATGATATATTTTAGTGTAGAGTCTGATCACATGCTTATTAGTGTAGAATCCAAGAAACTATTAATAATGTAGATAATCCATATACTTATTAGTAGAATTCATGATTAATTAGTACAAATGCGTAGTACTGTGTCTTTTGATAGTGTAGGAATCTAGACTTAATAGAAATATATTTGCAAGAGTATGTGTGAGGCTATTTATTAATTGATATGTTTTTCTTATTCAGAGATTGCCAAAGAACCTATCTGTGAGTTGTGGTATCGAGCCTGATGAAGAAGGTTCCGTTGGACTACGCCTTACCGCAAGGGGCTCCGTCACCACCTGTACTTACCGCATGGACACAGATGGTCGCACACACTTGAACTCGGTTGGGTGGAAGAGATTCCTCGTTGGCAAGAATCTTCGTGTTGGACAGGCCATCCCAATTACTATCAGGAACACCCACCGCCCAGGCTTGAGGATGATGATCGTCGTCGATATCATCTAGAACTACATATGTGTGTGTGGCTATATCATCTAGAACTACATATGATGATCGTTGTCGACATCATGTAGAACTACATATGATGATCGTCGTCGATATCATCTAGAACTAAATATGATGATTGTCGTCGATGTCACCTTGTACTGCTTGAGGATGCATGCTGAGTATATATGAAATTGTTATCTAGTACTCCCTCGGTTCCAAATTACTCGTCGTGGTTTGAGTTCAAATTTGAACTAAAACCACGACGAGTAATTTCGAACCGAGGGAGTACTACCTAGTACCTATAATGCTTTATGAAATTGATATCTAGTAGTACCTAGTATCTGGAAATCGCAGTTTATCAAAGCTGGAATGGGGAAATGGTGAAAGATATAACAGTAGCGCGGGACCAGGAAATCGCTACAGCTAACTAATAGCAGCGCGTTCCTGAAAAGCGCTGCTGCTATAGTCAATAGTAGTAGCGCGGGTACGGGCAGCGCTACTACTAAGAGTTAGCTGTAGCGCCTTATTGGTAGCGCGGGCACCCGCGTTGCTGATAGGTCTAAAACCCGCACTGCTGCTAGCCTTTTCCCTAGTAGTGCACCTTCAGGTCGCACATAGACTATGGGCCCGCTAATTCGTACTGGACCTGATCGATTAGGACTTGTATCAGCTGCAAGGGCCCAACAGACACGCAGGGCGCGTACACGCTGAGATGCAGCGAGTCCACGAGGATCGCGAGAAATTTCTGCAGCCGTGAGTTTCCTTCTGAGGGTGAACCGTCACGAACTCACGATCCCTGTCCCAGGCCCCCGGTCGCGAGGCGAGGTGTTGCCGCCTGACGAGCCGCCGCCGGGGTGCAGTACGCCGACGAACTCCGCTCAGCTCTCTGGTCTTCAGGCGCTGGACACACACACACATGTCGCCAAGCTCCTCCTGCCGGAGCCAGACAAAAATCCAATATCGCATTATCGCCAAGATCCGACCGATCCAAGGTTTGTGATATCTACGGCTTATCATTCTCCTTGTACTATCTAGATTTATAATGAGTTCACGGTCGCTGGTCTGTTGCATTGCCTGAACCCCATAATGGTCTCCGCCACCTGATCGTGAATGATACATCTCGTAAGATTCACAAACGTAGGTCTAGAAGAACCCCATAATTCTTGCACCAGCCCCCGTTCCATGCATGTAGCGCCGACAATTGTCCTATATTAGCATTCTAAGTGTACTGCGATGATTTTAGAAACCTGAATCTACGATAGTTAAGTAATTTATCTTCATATAGCTTGCACTGTTCAAGCCTTCATATGACATTTAAAAAGCATATGTGTCTGGTAGTGAAAACTAATAAAATAAATATTGACATAAAAATGATTATTAGATGCATGTACAGGTTTGTTGGTGAAATTTCATGCGTATATCGATTATTACCGCTATCCTATTTTATATGAAAGGGCCCAGAATTTTATGTTCGCCCTGGGCCCCCAAAATCTCAGGACCGGCCCTGGCTACACCACCTTCATCAATGCATCTCCTTTCTCTTTTTCCTCCCCCTTCACTAGTTAAACTCATCTCCTTCCCCAACTAGCTAGGTAGATCTAGCATTTAATGAAGTGACCTATGTACCTCCCTAACTAGATCTAGCCATGTCAAGAAGTAAGCTTTGTCCACTTTTGATCATCCCCTATGTGTGTGGCGACACCGATCGACATCATCATCATCGTGCTCGATCTCGAGATAGGTGATTAAAAATTTGTGCTTTTGCAAGAATGGAAATATGTGTATGTGTGCGATATGACATAATCGGGCGACATGATGTAAATTGTGTGTGTGTGGCATGAGTTGCCGCCGACTTGTGCTTCAGTTGCCTATGTTTTGCCAAAATGTCGATTTATTTCTGTTTTGACAAATTTCGGGCAAACTCTATATGTCCTAGTTTTAGGGGAGGTCATGCTGAATTTTTGTATGACTTTGATGCATGCATGCATTTTTATAATCAATTTGTTTATTATTACCATGCAAGCGTTCATGATGGTCAATGGAATGATGGTGGAAAGGTGGTTGCGGTCAGTGGTGCAGGACATGAGTGAAAATAACCGGACAGAGATTTTATGTCCGTGTCGAAGATGCAAAGGAGGAGTTTGGCTCGACGCCTATGAGGATGGTCGTTTGATGGCACACCTGCTCATGACTGGTTTAATGGATGGCTATACTCGATGGATAATTGAAGAAGATGATGATGAGGAGGAGGAGGACGCCGACGGGGCAGGCAATGACAACACGGGGCAAGACGAAGAGATGACCGATAATGGCGGTGGAGAAGTGGCCGAACATGGCGGCGGGGAAGAGGCCGGACATGGCGGTGGAGAAGAGGCTGGACATGGCGGCGGAGAAAATGTGGACTCCACGCCGTAGACTTCGTCGCTACTAAGTTCAATCGTGCGGGACCCTCATGTTCAAGAACTGCTTCGCAAGGAGACGAGTACTGATAGAGCTGCTTCTAGAGAGGAGGCCAAGCTGGAGCAACTGGTGGTAGACTCGAACACTCCATTGTATGATGGTTGCGATCCTGAGGTGACCCGCTTGAGTTTCACGCTCGAACTTCTAAAGATGAAGGCTAAAAACAAATGGACCGACACTAGCCTTGAAAAGCTTCTCAAGTACCTAAAGGATGTTCTTCCTGCGGGGAATCTATGTCCTACTAGTGTGGATGAGGCCAAGAAGATCTTGTGCCCTATTGAGCTGCCGCACGTTAGATACCATGCATGCATCAACGATTGCATAATTTATGGAAGGAGCACGCGTGAAAGTGCGTTAAGTCGACTAGAGGGGGGTGAATAGGCGATTTTTATGAATTCTTCACTGAGGAATTTCAGGGTGAGGAAATTCCTAAGCGAAGAACTACTTGCAGCGGAATAAGTACTTAGATGCAGACATAACATAACATAAGCACAATCATCATGATGAAATGAAAACAAACACAGAGTACAGAAAGCGCAAGCACATGATAAAACATGATGAAGACAAACAGACTGAAGAAATTGAACTGAGGATATTGAGAAAGTCTTCAGTCAAAGTCTTCAAATAGATATGAGCAAGCACATAACACAGTAATGAGGAAATGAAAGAGTTGAGGAAATGGAACCAGTAGGCTTGGTGAAGACAATGATTTGGTAGACCAGTTCCAACTGCTGTGGCAGTTGTACGTCTGGTTGGAGCAGCTAGATATTTAAACCTGAGGACATACAGTCCCGGACACACAGTCCTCACTATATTCTCCTTGAGCTAAGGTCACACAGACCTCGCCCAATCACTCGTGGTAAGTCTTCAGGTGACTTCCAAACCTTCACAAACTCGGTCACTCGTCGATCCACAATTTCCTCTTGGATGCTCTAAACCATGATGCCTAGTCGTTTGGAACATGCACAGTCTTCGAAGGTAACAAGTGTCGGATCCATGCAGGATCAATCTCTTCAGTGATGCTCAATAACTTTGGGTTTGTAGGTGTTTGGGTTTGGGTTTCCTCACTTGATGATTTTCGCTCAAAGTCCTCGAAGGATGGGATGCTCTCAAATGACAAGTGTCAGTTTCTCTCAGAGCAGCCAACCAGCTAGTGGTTGTAGGGGGCGGCTATTTATAGCCTAGGGAGCAGCCCGACATAATAAGACATAAATGCCCCTCAATGATATGACCGTTAGGTGGGTAGATATTTTGGGACAGCTGGCGTGTAGCACAACAACGGTCGGAAATTTGAGGCTCAAATCCTCAGAGCTATCATGTTCCTCACTTGTAGGCAATCCACACTGGCGAATTCCTAACTCCTCAGTCAGAACAAATTCCTCAGGGACCAGAAGAACTTCGTCTCTGTTACTGAAGAAATTGACTGAACTGTATGAGATTTCCAATGGCTTCACTCGAAAGGATTAGTAGGTGTAGGATTTTGAGTTGAGCATCACTCGGAAATTTTTCCTTAGTATTTCCTTGACCCCCTTTTAACAGTACGGTGTTTCCTTTGACTCAAGAAAGAGAAAATGAAACTACGAAAACAAAACTCTTCATGCTTCATGTTCCTCGCATGAATACCGAGTCTTCATGGTCACACCAATTTCTTCACTTTCAAAGTCTTCAGTCGAAGACATTCATTTTTAGGGGCCGACTTTCTCTGTAAATATCAAACTCCTCATAGACTTATAGACCTGTGTACACTCACAAACGCATCAGTCCCTTAACCTATAAGTCTTCAATACACCAAAATCACTAAGGGGCACTAGATGCACTTACAATCTCCCCCTTTTTGGTGATTGATGACAATATAGGTTAAGTTTTCAACGAGGATAAACATATGAAGTGTAAATACTGATATTGAGGAATTTGATTGAAAGATACAGAAGAACTCCCCCTAAAGTTGTGCATAGTGAGGAATTTGCTTTTGAAGCAATGCACACTTGAAGAGTAGAATCATGGAGATCTCCCCCTATATCTTGTAATTCATACACGTATTTAACATATAATATGAAGAATTTGAAATGCATGATGAAATATGGTGACTGATGTAATTCAGCATGCGTGCATTAACATATATGAGGAATAAGCATGCATAAGAACACAACAAAAGTATCAGATCATCATCGAGTTTAAGTTTACAACTCGATCCAGCAAAGTCTTCAAAAGAACAAGAGTTGTAACTTAGCAAAAAAAACGCCCATATATAGACCCGTTTGAAGACTAACTCAAATTTCTCCCCCTTTGTCATCGAATGACCAAAAGGGTTGAAAAATGAGGACTAACGCCCCTGAAGAATATCAAGATGATGAAGGAGCGCCAGCGTTGTTGGGGTCGGTTGTCGTTGTAGGGCCTGCCGCAGTGTCGTCCAAATCTTCATGCTCATCCGTGTCGCGTGATGAAGAATATGAGTTGGCCACCAAGGAGGGAACTTTGACTTTCTTGTATTTCTTTGCTGGTGGCTGAGACCAGTCAAAGTCCTGCTTGAGACCCATTTGCTTCAGATCTTCTTCACCATACAGGTGTGACAGAACAACCCAGGTGTGACCGAAGACTTCATGGAGGTAGTAATGGTTTTTCTTCACTTCATTGTGTGTAGCAGTCATGTTGTGAAGAATAGAACCAAACTGACGCTTAACCCATTTGTGGTTGCGATCGACCTTCTGGTGAAGACTGAGGAGAAGCTCACGATCAGTCATCACCCTTGGAGCTGTGCCTTGAGGATTTTGCTTTGAAGCATTGGCGGCAGAGTCATGAGTGGCAGAGTCATCATTGGTGGAGTAAGATGCAACTTTGCGGAACTGACCATCCAATGGACGAATGCCTTCATCAATAACAACAGTGGCTTTGCCCTTTTCATCAGCTGAGGAAAATGTCCGTTTGAGGACTTCAATGGGGGGCAAGTAGTTGAGATGATTTTGAAAATCAGCCTTGTGTTGAGTGAAGACCTTGTTCTGAGGAATCTCATAATCCAAGGAGCATAAGGCTTCAACTCAAACGGAGAGAGTGCAACATTTGCCAGAGTCCTCGTGAAGAAATCATGGTAGTTGACAGGGATGCCATGCATGAGATTGAATAGCAGATTCTTCATGATGCCAACGACTTCTTCATCATTTGAGTCATGGCCTTTTATTGGAGTCAATGTCTTTGACAGAATGCGATAGACAGTTCTAGGCACATACAACAATTTCTTCACGAGGAATTTGGTCCTTGGGGCTTGACCGGGCTTCAGCGGCTTCATCAACACTTGCATGTAGTGAGTGGTAAGTTCAGGTTCATGATACATGCAACGAGATCCTTCAAGGGGAGGACTGACAGGCAGGGCATGAAGTAATTCAGAGGCTGGTGCTTTGTAATGAGTATTCTCTGTCATCCAGTCCAATACCCAAGAGTTCACATCTTCAGCATTTCCTGTGATGTGTAGCGTTGCATAGAACTGAAGAATTAGCTCTTCATTCCAATCAACAATATCAGTGCAAAAGTTGAGCAGTCCAGCGTCATGAAGAACACTGAGGGCTAGCGTGAAGCGAGGCAGTGATTCCATGTCCATGTGAGGAATATGCTCATGGTCGAAGACTTTGTCTTTGTTGAAAAGCAGTGAAGAATAGAAGTTGGCTTGGCTGGCAGTCCAGAAACGCTTCCGTCTAAGACGAGCAGAGTCATATGGGTTATACTCGGTGAAGAACACATGCTCACCGAAGAAGTCATCAGCCTTGAATTTTTGCTTCTTCGAGAAGGGATCTTTTGGCTTGGGCTGAGGAGTGTCAGTCAATTGCATCACAACCTCAGGAATCGCAATTTCAGGATCCACATGCTAATGAATTTCAATTTCTTCAGTGGCAGCCTGGGTCTTCAGTTCTTCATTAACACTAACATCAGCACTAGTGGCTGGGATCTCGTCATGAATAGATGGAGTGGGTTGAGGTTCTTCAGAGCCCATTTGAACTTCAGTTCGCACTGGGGACTGAGGAATTTGTTGCAAAGGAGTGAACAAAGGAGAATTGGGGTGCTGACTTTCCCAAAAGTCATCGTTCATCACAGGTGTTGTGCACCCAATGTCCACATCCTCATCTTCTTCACTCATTTCTTCAACGCATGCCTCTTCAGCAGTGAACTGAGGCATCGACGATGAGACAACTGGGGTTGAAGGGATTGCATCCGCTTCAATTTCTTCATCCAACTGCTCTGAAGAAGCAGCAGACGGAATATCTTCATCGGATCCGCTTGGGATCACATATTCTTCATTAAAAGGAACGAGTTCCTTTGATGGCATGCTTGAGACTGGAACAACATCAATCGGATTCTCAAAAGAGCTGGTCAATTTCTTCATCTTCTTCGGAGCTAAAGATTCTGATGAAGTTGACGCTTTCCTTTTCTTCACAGCTGCACGCTCCACAGCCTTAGTCTTCTTCACATCTGATGCAGAGGGAAGAATTGTAATTTGTCGGATCTCGGGTTCCGGCAAAACCCTCAAGGTTCGAACACTGGGGTGCGCGCGAAGACCTCCCCCTACCGAATCACGCCCTCAACCTCGCCACGGTCTCGAAGGCTAGCTCGACGAACTCGCAACACAAGGGACACAAGATTTATACTGGTTCGGGCCACCGTCGTGGTGTAATACCCTACTCCAGTGTGTGGTGGCGGATTGCCTCTTGGGCTGAGGATGAACAGTACAAGGGGAAGAACAGCATCCTGAGGAGAGGTGTTCTTGTGTTGGATGAACTTGTGTGGGTGAGGATTACTCAAGATGAGATGCCTCCTACTATGGTGGCTCGTCCTATTTATAGAGGCCCTGGTCCTCTCCCCAAATATTGAGCAGGAAGGGAGCCAACAACGACCAATTTGAAAGGGGACAACTAGTACAGCTTATCCTGACTAAAGGTGGTCTTCGCCTGCAAAAAGCTTTGGTGATGACGCTGCCTTGGGCTCCATGGTGACCTCCATCTTGCCGTCCTGCTGGTCTTGGTCTCGTTGCACCGATGTGGAAACCTTTGCTTGACGCCTCGGTACTCCTCGTCTGCGCTTGCCTCCTTAGCACCAAAGAGGAAACAAGGACATTGCGCACGCTGGCGCCCGCCTGGTCTCGTTCGTCATGGCTCACGTCATGAGAACCTCGCGAGATTTGCCTTGCCTTGATCTCTCCGCCCCTCGCGAGCCGGCCTAGTGAGGCCGCTCCCGAGGAGGTCTTGTGTCATCCGCCTCGCGAGGCTTGGCCCCTCGCGAGGGTCTTGAATGCTTGTTGGTGAAGATGGGCCATACGGGCCCGCTCGCAGAGCCACGTCGTGGGCTGCAGGCAGGCATGTCTGGGACCCCCGTTCCCAGAACGCCGACAGTAGCCCCCGGGCCCAAGGCGCGCTCGGACTTGGCTTCGAGGCGAAGCCAAAGGGCAAGTGCGGAGCGCCGCGGGCCCCAACAGCCTGCGGCCTCAATCGACGCATGGCGGTTGATTGGACGTGGGCGTCTCCGCTTCCCCACGCTGCCTCGGCAACTGCACGACTTGATGAGTCACTGCTGCATGCAAGGAAAAACCATCATTACCTATGATCGTGGGGGGCGCTGGTTGGCCTTCCTCTGCTATAAATGGGGAGGGGGGCAAAGCCCCCGTCGCCCATCTCTTCCCGATCTGCTTGCTTCTCCCTTCTTGCTCCATTGCCAGCAACAACACCAATGGCGCCGTCGAAGAGGTTCTCCACCGCGGAGAAGGGGAAGGCCCCTCGCGAGGGGCCTGGCTCTTCGGCGCCCAAGCATGGACGCGACCGTCCCCGCAAGCACACCGCGACCCCCGCCGTGGCCCCCCACGGCCGCAGTGGCACCGCTTCGCGTGGCAGGGGTCGCTCCGGTCGTGGTAGCCCTGTCGATGAAGTGAGACGTGCCGTGGTCGCGTGGCCTCCCCGACCGTGCTTCCACTTGGCGGAGGTGCTGCCGGAGTTCATCGTCTGGTCGGAGAACTGATACGTCTCCAACGTATCTCTAATTTTTTATTGTTCCATGCTATATTATATTCTGTTTTGGACATTAATGGGCTTTATTATACAATTTTATATTATTTTTGGGACTAACCTATTAACCGGAGGCCTAGCCCAGATTTGCTGTTTTTTGCCTATTTCAGAGTTTCACAGAAAAAAAATATCAAACGGAATGAAACCTTCGGGAACGTGATTTTCGGAACGAACGTGATCTAGAGGACTTGGACCCTACGTCAAGACATCAACCAGGAGGGCACGAGGTAGGGGGGCGCGCCTACCCCCCCCAGGCGCGCCCTCCACCCTCGTGGGCCCCACGTTGCTCCGCCGACGTACTTCTTCCTCCTATATATACCTACATACCCCCAAACTACCAGATACGGAGCCAAAAACCTAATTCCACCATCCCAACCTTCTATACCCGTGAGATCCCATCTTGGGGCCTGTTTCGGAGCTCCGCCGGAGGGGGCATCGATCACGGAGGGCTTGTACGTCAACACCATAGCCTCTCCGATGATGTGTGAGTAGTTTACCTCAAACCTTCGGGTCCATAGTTATTAGCTAGATGGCTTCTTCTCTCTCTTTGGATCTCAATACAAAGTTCTCCACGATTCTCGTGGAGATCTACTCGATGTAATCTTGATGAGGACATCAATACCATTGTTACACCCACAGCCCCTACTGTTACATATAATGGACCAATTACTAGAGCTCGCGCACACCAATTAAATTACCAGGTACTTTTGTTTCTTGGTAATGATTCTAATGTTCATGAGAATATGATGTTGTCTAAACTGGATACATTTGTTTTGCTTACAAATGAAGGGCCTATCTTGGAGAAGGATGAACATTGGAGCAAGAACAAGCATGGAGTTGATGGCATGCGCAAGGGGAACAAGAACAAAGTTACAAGTGATGATTTCAGGACTTTGAAGCCACCATAAGGAGTGAATGAAGCCTTGGACGAAATATACAAGATGCCACTTCATAAATTTCGTCCAGAGGCTATTCTAGGTGTTGCGTCACCTTATTATTGGGCCAGGCCCATGTAATTTCGAAATACATAAGTATAGGCTGTTTTTAGAGTCCGTATGTGTGGGGAAACAAGAGATAGGGTTGGTTTCGGACCCCTTCCCCAAGGGACACGAAATTCCCCCCTCTTCCTCCATATATACAACCCTTAGGGAACTGTTTAGACTTTGGGTTTTGTTTAGATTAAAAGTTCGCCATAGCTGCAACTTCGCGTACTTCGTTTGTGTTCAACGACCAGACAAAGGCGTTACAGAACCCACCTTGATCAATAAAGCTTTCCTCTTATATTCGCAATATCCATATTGCAATCTTAGTTTCTTGCTTGTTCTTCGTTTGCCTGCAGGAAACAGACCTTCGTGGTCAGGTTGATCGTGCTCCGGCATGGTCAATAACCTCTCGGAGTTGGTTTAGCAATTGCTAAGGCGCGACGTCCTCGCACGTTTGTAGTCGGATCGTCAAAGTCGACTTCGTCCAAAACGATAACCACCATCTCATCGAAAGACGGGACACCTTTGCCTCTATCAAGTGGTATCAGATTTCCAGGTTGCTCGGTGAGATTTTACAGTTTTTCGTAGTTTAGATCGAGTCTGTTCTTCATACCTATAGTCCATGAAAAGCCAAAAAAAATTAGGGTTAGTTCATCCTATCCGAACCAATCTGAGCCTTTGCATAATCTTTTCTGTATTTTCTTTGTTGAATTTTGCGGTTGTATCATCGTGTCAAGTTGCTGGTCTTTGCGTTTAGTCCTTTAGAGTTTCGAGTTTTGTTCACAGGTTGTCACGTCGCCACTGCCATATATCACCACCGCATCATCATCATCGCTGCTGCCATATACCACCACCACACCAACTTCATCGCCGCTGCCATATACCACCACCACATATTCACCACCGATCTGTATCCATATACCACCACCGCTACCATATACCACCACCGCTGCCATATCCTACCACCATATATCCACCACCAATCCGAGTTCTTTTCATATTAGGTTTGTTTTCCAGATCCATCTATTTTCTGTTTCGTGTTTCCTTGCCTGAGTAGGTCTTGAAAAAAAAAGAGTGTGGAGACCCCCAGGCAGTTTTTAGGCCAAAATTTCGGCGATCGAAAATATTTTCCCTATCCTATTTACAGGCTGTTCCGAGTCTTTTGAGACACTCGCCATCATAGTGATTTTTTGTCGCACTTTTTCGTCATCGCTGCCCTGATTTGCGAAAAAAATAGTAAAAAAAATTTCGTGTCCATCCTGTCAGTTTGACCTCGGAAGAGTTTTGAGACACTCGCCATTATAGTGAATTTTCGCCAAAAAAAAGGAGCGCAAAAAAAACAGAGTAGAAAAAAAGAGTTCCCAGAGTGTGCTTTTCCCTTGTTTACGTGCAGCGCCGTGATTTTATTAGTGTTCTAGGCTTGCGTCTCTAGCACGGTCTAGCCTAGGACCAGCACAGTACCGTCGTTGAGGGTTTATTCAACTTTGCATCTCTGAATTGATTATTGCTGACCCTTTTTGCTACCATATTATAAGCATTCCCAGCTCCACATACATCTACATCATGTGTTTGACTCTCCCTGGTAATCGCTCTATCCAAGCTTTGAGAGTTTTGACTACATCGGTTGCTGATCACCTCCTGCTGCTGGGTAAGAACTGGTAAGAATTTGAGATTTGCTTGACGGATTTGTGACACCCGCCGCCACCACCACCACTTGTTAGTAGTCTGTAGGATCATATTCTTGTGTGTTTCTATTGCTGCTAACCATGCCAGGATCACAAGCCGACGAGACTGACTGGGAGAACTTGACGAACAAGGAGCTTCATGATAAGTTTCAGCAAATGATGAGTGGACAGGTGCAAGATGTGCTAAATAGATTTGACGAGGCCATGGAGAAGATAGATGGCATGGAGAAGACGTTTGAAACAAAGCTCGATAACAAGTTTGCTGAATTGCTTTCGCGTTTTCCACCACCACCACCAGCTGCACCTGCTGCACCTCTACAACAACAACAACAACAACAACAACAACAACAACAACAACAACAACGACGACGACGACGACGACGACGACGACGACTACCTCCACGTCGGGAAACAACCCTCCGCCGAGCGAGCCATGTCCCTCTTCAGCCTGGCCAAACTGCTGGTGCTGCTGTTGATACTTTTGTGGCTCCTGCTGCTGATGTGGAGGAGGATGATTATGCGGGAGATTACAAGGATGAGGTTGATCAAAATCAGAACTACGTGCAACCACCAGCACCACAACCACCAGGTCATCCACATGAAAATAATGGCAATGTTAGGGCTCCCCCTTAGGTACGAGATCATGACCATCTCCCTAAACTGAAATTGAATATTCCACCATTTGAGGATAGATATGTTCCTGATATATATCTTACTTGGGAGTAGAAACTGAACAACGATTTACATGTTTACAATATCCTGAGGAGAGACGTGTTCCTGCTGCTGTTTGTGCTTTCACTAGCTTTGCATGTGTTTTGTGGTCTGAACATTGTGGATTATATCCTGTTCCAGCTACTTGGGCTGCTTTGAAAACTGATATGCATACTCGTTGGGTTCCACCATATTATCAACGTGAATTACTTCAAAAATTGCAGCGCTTAAGACAAGGAAAAAATTCGGTAGAAGAATATTATCAGGAATTACAAACTGGCTTGATTAGATGTGGTATTGTTGAGGAGAATGAAGCTATGCTTGCACGTTTTCTGGGTGGATTAAATAGAGAGATTCAGACCATTCTAGACTATAAGGATTATAATAATATCACTCGTTTATTCCATCTTGCTTGTAAAGCTGAACGTGAAGTGCAGGATCGACAGGCATTGGCGCGAACTAACTTTTTTGCAGGTCGACCTTCATCATGGACACCACGTGCATCATCTACTTCCACTGCACCATCACCTCCTTCAGGTGCCACCTCCAACCGTGATACAAGAAAGCAGGCACAACCACCACTATCTGCCAAGAGCACACCTGCTGGGCCTGCACAGAGCTCTTCTTCTTCCATGGTGTCTACAAGGCACACAAGTGATATTATTTGTCGTCGTTGTAAGGGAAGAGGACATTTTGCGAGAGAATGCAAATCTCAGCGTGTGATGATTGCTACTGAGGATGGTGGGTATGAGTCCGCTAGTGATTATGATGAGGAGACTTTGGCTCTTCTTACACATGAAGAACACGGTGGAGATGATTCTGATCATGAGACGCAATACATGGCTGCTGAAGATGCTGACAGGTATGAATGTTTAGTTGCTCAACGTGTTTTGAGTGTGCAGGTTACACAAGTTGAGCAAAATCAGAGGCATAATTTGTTCCATACAAAGGGAGCTGTGAAGGAACGTTCTATTCACGTCATCATAGATGGAGGGAGCTGCAACAACTTGGCTAGCATGGAGATGGTGGAGAAGCTATCTCTCACCACAAGACCACATCCACATCCTTACTACATCCAATGGTTCAACAACAGCGACAAGGTTAAGGTAACACGTACTGTTCGTGTGCATTTAAGTATCTCTACATATGCTGATTATGTTGATTGTGATGTGGTACCTATGCAAGCATGTTCCTTATTACTTGGTAGACCATGGCAATTTGATAAAAATTATGTACACCATGGTAGAAACAATCAGTATACTCTTGTTCATAAGGATAAAAATATTACTTTGCTTCCTATGACTCCTGATTCCATTTTGAAAGATGATATATAATAGAGCTAATAAAGCAAAACAGGAGAAAAATAAGAGTGAAAATCAGATTGTGGCAAAAGAATTTGAGCAACAAATGAAGCCTAATAATAAACCATCTACTGTTTCTTCTGAAATTAAATTGAAAAGTGCATGTTTACTCGCCACCAAATCTGATATTGATGAGCTAGATTTTAGCAAATCTGTTTGCTATGCTTCTGTGTGCAAAGAGGCATTATTTTCATTCGAGGACGTGCCTTCCTCTTTGCCCCCTGCTGTCACTAACATTTTGCAGGAGTTCGCTGACGTCTTTCCACAAGATGCGCCACCGGGATTACCACCTATTCGAGGGATTGAGCATCAAATTGACTTAATTCCCGGTGCATCGCTACCCAACCGTGCACCATACCGTACCAATCCAGAGGAGACGAAGGAGATTATGCGTCAAGTACAGGAGCTGCTCGACAAATGTTATATACGCGAATCTCTTAGTCCTTGTGCTGTTCCTATTATACTAGTGCCTAAAAAGGATGGTACATCACGTATGTGTGTTGATTGTAGAGGCATTAATAATATTACTATCCGTTATTATCATCCTATTCCTAGGCTAGATGATATGCTTGATGAATTGAGTGGCTCTACAATATTCTCCAAAGTTGATTTGCGTAGTGGATACCATCAAATTCGTATGAAATTGGGAGATGAATGGAAAACAACATTTAAAACTAAGTTTGGTTCATATGAGTGGTTAGTCATGCCTTTTGGGTTAACTAATGCGCCTAGTACTTTCATGAGACTAATGAACGAAGTTTTACGTGCTTTCATTGGACGATTTGTGGTGGTCTATTTTGATGATATACTGATTTATAGCAAATCTTTGGAAGAACATTTGGAACATTTACGTGTTGTTTTTATTGCTCTACGTGATGCACGTTTGTTTGGTAACCTTGGGAAGTGCACCTTTTGCACCGACCGAGTATCTTTTCTTGGCTATGTTGTTACTCCACAGGGAATTGAAGTTGATAAAGCCAAGATTGAAGCTATTGAGAGTTGGCCGCAGCCCAAAACGGTCACACAAGTGAGGAGTTTCCTTGGCCTCGCTGGTTTCTATAGGCGTTTTGTGAGATATTTCAGCACCATTGCTGCCCCTCTCAACGAACTTACAAAGAAGGATGTGCCTTTTGTTTGGGGTACAGCACAGGAAGAAGCCTTCACGGTATTGAAAGATAAGTTGACACATGCTCCTTTACTCCAACTTCCTGATTTTAATAAGACTTTTGAGCTTGAATGTGATGCTAGTGGAATTGGATTAGGAGGTGTGTTATTACAAGATGGCAAACCTGTTGCATACTTTTCTGAAAAATTGAGTGGGCCTAGTCTGAACTATTCTACTTATGATAAAGAATTATATGCTCTTGTTCGGACCTTAGAAACATGGCAACATTATTTATGGCCCAAAGAATTTGTTATACATTCTGATCATGAATCTTCGAAACACATTAAAAGTCAAGCTAAACTGAACCGTAGACATGCTAAATGGGTTGAATTCATCGAGACTTTCCCTTATGTCATTAAACACAAGAAGGGCAAAGAAAATGTTATTGCTGATGCATTGCCTCGTCGTTATACTATGCTTTCACAACTTGACTTTAAAATATTTGGTTTGGAGACCATCAAAGATCAATATGTGCATGATGCTGAATTTAAAGATGTATTGCAGAATTGTAAAGAAGGTAGAACATGGAACAAGTTCGTCGTTAACGATGGATTTGTGTTTCGTGCTAACAAGCTATGCATTCCAGCTAGCTCCGTTCGTCTTTTGTTGCTGCAGGAGGCGCACGGAGGAGGACTAATGGGACACTTTGGCATGAAGAAGACGGAGTATATACTTGCTACACATTTCTTTTGGCCAAAGATGAGACGGAATGTTGAGCGTTTTGTTGCTCGCTGCACTACATGTCAAAAAGCTAAGTCATGACTCAATCCTCATGGTTTATATATGCCTTTCCTGTACCTAGTGTTCCTTGGGAGGATATATCTATGGACTTTGTTTTAGGTTTACCTTGAACAAAGAAGGGGAGGGATAGCATATTTGTTGTCGTGGATAGGTTCTCGAAAATGGCACACTTTATACCATGTCATAAAAGCGATGATGCTGTTAATGTTGCTGATTTGTTCTTTCATGAAATTATTCGCTTGCATGGTGTGCCAAATACTATTGTTTCAGATCGTGATACTAAATTTCTTAGACACTTTTGGAGATGTTTATGGGCTAAGTTGGGGACTAAACTTCTTTTTAGTACTACTTGCACCCCCAAACTGATGGACAAATTGAAGTAGTCAATAGAACATTGTCTACTATGTTTAGGGCTGTTTTGAATAATAATAAGAAAATTCGGGAAGAATGCTTGCCTCATATTGAATTTGCTTATAATCATTCATTGCATTCTACTACTAAGATGTGCCCTTTTGAAATTGTGTATGGTTTCCTACCTCGTGCACCTATTGATTTGTTGCCTCTTCCATCTTCGGAGAAGGTTAATTTTGATGCTAAACAACGTGCTGAATTGATTTTAAAAATGCATGAGTTAACTAAGGAAAACATTGAGTGTATGAATGCTAGATATAAACTTGCGGGAGATAAGGGTAGAAAACATGTTGTGTTTGCACCTGGAGATCTTGTTTGGTTACATTTGCGTAAGGATAGGTTTCCCAATTTGCGCAAATCAAATCTAATGCCACGTGCTGCTGGTCCTAAAAGGTTGGGAGGCGAAACATTAAGCCCCTATCTTTCTCTGTGTTCGTTGAATATTATTTGTTCTAAAAGTATGCTTTGAGTGGTAGCAATCATGGAAGACTAAATGATAGTTGGGTATGTGAAGTTTGCTGAATCAAAGCTCTGACATAGACTCTTCTTGAAAATAAGATGAATTGTAATTGTTTGATGACTAATAACACGGTTTGTTAGTTTTCAAGAAAGTTTATGATCTATACTTCAACATGTGACTAGTTTGTTACTTGATCATGCAAAGTTTTATGATATGAGCTACTGTTATGACATATAATGATGCTAGAAAAGGTGATTGAAATTATCATTGATCAAACTTGTGCACCTACTAGCATTCACACTTCATAAGTTCTTTCTTTTATCATTTACCTACTCGAGGATGAGCAGGAATTAAGCTTGGGGATGCTGATACGTCCCCAATGTATCTATAATTTATGAAGTATTCATGCTATTATATTATCCATCTTGGATGTTTATGGGCTTTATTATGCACTTTTATATTATTTTTGGGACTAACCTATTAACCCAGAGCCCAGTGCCATTTCCTATCTTTTCCCTTGTTTCAGTGTTTCGAAGAAAAGGAATATCAAACGGAGTCGAAACGGAATGAAACGTTCTAGAGAAGTTATTTTTGGAAAGAAAGCAATCCGGGGGACTTGGAGTCCACGTCAAGGAAGCAACAAGGGAGGCACGAGGCAGGGGCGCGCCCACCCCCCTGGGCGCGCCCTCCACTCTCGTGGCTCCCCTGACGTATTTCTTCCGCCTATATATACCAATATACCCTAAAACCTTTGGGAAACAGAATGGATCGGGAGTTCCGCCGCCGCAAGCCTCTGTAGCACCAAAAACCAACCGATACCCTGTTCCTACACCCTGCCGGAGGGGGGATCCCTCACCGGTGGCCATCTTCATCATCCGGGCGCTATCCATGACGAGGAGGGAGTAGTTCACCCTCGAGGCCGAGGGTATGTACCAGTAGCTATGTGTTTGATCTCTCTCTCTCTCTCTCTCTCTCGTGTTCTTGATTTGGCACGATCTTGATGTATCGTGAGCTCTGCTATTATAGTTGAATCTTATGTTTCTTCTCCCCCTCTACTCTCTTGTAATGGATTGAGTTTTCCCTTTGAAGTTATCTTATCGGATTGAGTCTTTAATGATTTGAGAACACTTGATGTATGTCTTGCCGTGCGTATCTGTGGTGACAATGGGATATCACGTGATTCACTTGATGTATGTTTTGGTGATCAACTTGCGGGTTCCGCCCATGAACCTATGCATAGGGGTTGGCACACGTTTTCGTCTTGATTCTTCGGTAGAGAATTTGGGGCACTCTTTGAGGTTCTATGTGTTGGTTGAATAGATGAATCTGAGATTGTGTGATGCATATCGTATAATCATACCCACAGATACTTGAGGTGACATTGGAGTATCTAGGTGACATTAGAGTTTTGGTTGATTTGTGTCTTAAGGTGTTATTCTAGTACGAACTCTAGGGCTGTTTGTGACACTTATAGGAATAGCCCAACGGATGTATTGGAAAGAATAACTTTGAGGTGGTTTCGTACCCTACCATAATCTTTTCATTTGTTCTCCGCTATTAGTGACTTTGGAGTGACCCTTTGCATGTTGAGGGATAGTTATATGATCCAATTATGTTATTATTGTTGAGTGAACTTGCACTAGTGAAAGTATGAACCCTAGGCCTTGTTTCCTAGCATTGCAATACCGTTTATGCTCACTTTTATCTTTAGTTACCTTGCTGTTTTTATATTTTCAGATTACAAAAACCTATATCTACTATCCATATTGCACTTGTATCACCATCTCTTCGCCGAACTAGTGCACCTATACAATTTACAATTGTGTTGGGTGAGTTGGGGACACAAGAGACTATTTGTTATTTGGTTGCAGGGTTGTTTGAGAGAGACCATCTTCATCCTATGCCTCCCACGGATTGATAAACCTTAGGTCATCCACAAGGGTTGTTTGAGAGAGACCATCTTCATCCTACGCCTCCCACGGATTGATAAACCTTAGGTCATCCACTTGAGGGAAATTTGCTACTGTCCTACAAACCTCTGCACTTGGAGGCCCAACAACGTCTACAAGAAGAAGGTTGCATAGTAGACATCACGCGCCAGGTAGGGGTGCGCCATAGCTTCTCTTCCGTCGATCTGCGCTCCGTCGCCACCGCGCCCCGCCCTCATGGCAGGCGCCCCGCTACCGACTCCGACGGCCGGCGTTGACGACAGGGTCTGGGGGCTCCGGGCCCTAGCCCCCGCCCTGCGGCAGGTGCGGTGGCCACCCAAGTTCAAGCCGGAGATGCCGCCGCGCTACGACGGTGTGGTGGACCCGTCAGCTTTCCTGCTGGCATATGAGGAGGCCGTCCTCGAGGCCGGGGGTGACGACAAGGTCATGGCCAACTGGCTTCCCATGGCCCTCGCCGGCGAGCTGCGCGCCTGGCTTCTCAACCACCCCGGATCCACGGTGGCGTCTTGGGAGGAGTTGTGCGACCTCTTCACCGCACGCTACGCGGCACCGGCGCACCACGCGGTGGCGGCCCTGCTAGGCGGCTCTCAGGAGCCGCCTTCGGATCGCCACATCAAGCCGTTCCTCTGCCAGATTGCTGCTGCTTCCAAGCGCTCGGGGCCTCCATCGGGCTGGGCTGCGCCTGAGGCCGACCTCACCTTCAGCTCAGGAGACCACCCCGTCACCACCGCCGGCTCGGGCATGCTTTCGATGCTTTGCACGCCCACCATCTGCAACGTGGCCATCACCAAGACCCTCATCAACGGCGGCGCCGGCCTCAACTTGCTCTCCGTGGAGGCCTTCAGCCTTCTTCACGTGTCGCTCGAGCGGCTCAGCCTCAACAAGCCTTTCTCAGGAGTTGGTGGCGGCACTGCATGCTCCCTGCGGTAGATCCGCCTTCTCGTCACCTTCGGCACACGCGACAACTACCGCACCGAGCTGGTCGACTTAGACATCGCCAGCATCGGCCTCCCGTACAATGCCATTCTCGGGTACCCAGCTCTGGCCCAGTTCATGGCGGTGACTCATCCGGCCTACAACCTCATGAAGATGCATGGAAGCAAAGGCGTCCTCATCGTCAAGGGGAATGCCAAGGAGGCCCTGGCGGCGCTCAAGCTTGCCCTCAAGACCACTGCGGCGGCGCAGCCTGCCGACGTGGGCACCTCCGAGCCCAAGGGAGCCGCACCAACCAAGAAGAAGCAGTTGTTCACACAAGGCAAGGCGGTAGCCAAGCAGGTGCCAATCAACGAGGACGGGTCCTCAGGAGCCACCTTTACCATAGGTGCCGGCCTCGACCCAAACCAAGAGGAAGCATTGGTGAAGTTCTTGCGCGCAAACAAGGACATATTCGCATGGGAGCCCAATCAGCTGGTGGGAGTCCCGAGAGAGGTGATTCAGCATAACTTAAGGGTATTCCCAATGTGCGCCCTGTGAAGCAGCGGGCGAGACGGTAGTTCACAGAGAAGCAGGCCTTCATCATCCAAGAGACCCGCAAGTTGGAGGCGGCAGGTGCCATTCGCGAGGTTAGGCACCCCGAATGGTTGGCGAAGCCCGTCGTAGTGCCGAAGAAAGGTGGGAAGGAGCGAATGTGCGTCGACTTCACCAACCTCAACAAGGCCTGCCCCCAAGATCCGTTCCCGCTCCCACGCATCGACCAGATCGTTGACTCCACCACCGAGTGCGACCTGCTATGCTTCCTGGATGCGTTCTCAGGGTATCACCAAATCAAGATGGCGGTGGAAGATGTAGAGAAGACAACCTTCCTGACCCCGTGTGGGGTGTACTGCTACACTTGCATGCCCTTCGGACTGCGCAATGCAGGCGCGACCTTTCAGCGGCTGATGCACATCACCTTAGGGCGGCAGCTCGGGAGAAACACGGAGGCCTACGTCGACGACATTGTGGTGATGTCTCAGGAGGCAAGAACCTTGATCCAAGATCTGGAGGAGACCTTCGCGAGCCTGCGCCAGGTGAACTTGCGACTTAACCCGGAGAAGTGCATGTTCGGTGTCCCTTCCGGCAAGCTGCTAGGATTCCTCGTGTCCCACAGAGGGATCGAAGCGAACCCGGAGAAGATCAAGGCCATTGAGGATATGAGCCCACCGTAGACCCTCAAGGAAATGCAAAAGCTGGCTGGTTGGGTAACTGCGTTGGGACTTCATCTCCAAGCTGGGAGAGCGCGCCCTACCCTTCTTCAAGCTGATGAAGAAGAAGGGCCCATTCGGGTGGACCCCGGAGGCCGACCGAGCTTTTCAAGACCTCAAGAGATACCTGACCAGCCGTCTGGTGATGGTGGCGCCACGGCCTCTCGAGCCTCTAGTACATTATCTTGCCGCCACCCCGTACTCCGCCAGCGCGGCGCTAGTGGTGGTTCGGGAGGAGCACCAAGCCAAGGGCGCGTCGCGCCAAGCTACGCCGCCAGACGAGATGACGCAAGATCAGGAAGGCGCAACAAGAGCCGTAGCGGCATCAACAGAAGACCAAGCTCGAGAGGACGACGTCATAGAGATTCTCGCAAGCGATCAGGCGCCAGGAGTTCCACCGCCTTAGGAGACACCCCAACTTTCGCAAGACGCGAGCCTCACCAACATGCATGCCCTCGTCGAGCACCTGGTGTATTTCGTCACCACGGTGTTGCGGGATGCAAGGGCACGATATCCCATGCCGCAGAAGCTCCTCCTCGCGCTCCTGGTGGCCTCGCGCAAGTTGCAGCACTACTTCCAGGGCCACCCCATCAAGGTCGTCTCGGACTACCCATTGGAGAGGGTGCTCAGGAGCCCCAACTCTGCTGGAAGGGTCACTGAGTGGAACATCGAGTTGCTGGCATTCCAGTTGGAGTCAGAACTACCAGGGTCATAAAGGGAGCCGCGCTCGCTGATTTTGTGGCATAATGGACGGATGCCCTGACACTTGAAGTAGGCTAAGACCGGTCCACCTCACCAGGAAGTGAGGCGCCAGACGGTTGGGTCATGTATTTCGATGGCGCCTTCGCGCATCAGGGCGCGGGGGCTGGAGCAGTCTCCTCCTACAGGTGGGTTGGGTCATCATTTTATGTAGAGATAACTTAGCCTGACTTGCTTGGAGTAGTCTCCTCCTCACGAGGCGCTTGCTTCCTGGTGCCTGTCGAGGCCTCCTTAGCCTGGTAGGCGCTTAGGAACTGCAAAAAAACCGTTAGGAGGCTTATCGTTCACCCAAGCCTTGGTCACAGGCGCCGCTGGCCTTGACCCAGTGCTTTGTATCGCGGTACCCGAGGGGCACGGATTAGGAGATATGCGCCAGCTTGTGGGCTCGAACGAGGGTGCCTCACGAAAAAGCAGACGAAAGGCAGAGGAAGGAAAAACGCTCACGAGGGCACCTGCCCAGCCCCCTCGCGAGGTATGCGAGAGAGAGTACAAGTTAAAATGGAGAAGGAAACAGAGGCAAAAAGGCGATGGAACCAAATCAGCAATGAACACCGGAAGCAAACTTCAATTAAAAGGAGGCGAGCCAACTACAGAAAGCAAATGAAAAGCCGCGTCCAGCACCTAGTCTAGTCTTCATGTCTTCTCACCAGCGCGGAGCTAAGTGCTGCCACTTGGACGTGGGAGGGAGCCCCCGAGGCCTGAGGGCGGCACTCCTGAGACTCCGGGGCGTGTACAACCCCACTCATTATTACGTGAGAGTGTCACGAGCGGAGACCTTCACACGCACTGGGCCTTCTTCATAGGCGCTGGGCCTTTCTTCATGGGTAGAACTTCCGAAGGTGCTGGATGCTCTAGGCGTTCTGGAAGGATACCCCATCCTGTGTCTCCAGGCGCGCGGCGCCAGGCCTGGAGACATGGACGACCTTGAACGGACCCTCCCACATGGGTGAGAGCTTATGCAGCCCTTCCCTGGAGAGCACCTGCCTCAGGATGAGGTCACCCACCTCGAGCGTCCTGGAGCGGACGCTGCGACAGTGGTACCGCCACAGCGCCTACTGGTATCTTGCTGCCTACAGTGCAGCTTCGCGGCGGCGTTCCTCCCCCAGCACGAGGTCCATCCCCCGTGTGGCGTCATGCTGCGTCTCATCAAACACCAGGATCCGTGCGAGGCGATGCGTGACCTCGTGAGGGAGAACCGCTTCTGCTCCGTAGACGAGGAAGAATGGGGTCTCGCCCGTTGGCTTGGTGGTGGTGGTGCGGATGGACCACAACACGGACTAGAGCTCCTCATGCCAGCACCTGCCGCAGGCTTCAAGCTTCTTCTTGAAGGTCCTGGTCTTGAGGCCTCTCAAGACCTCCGTGTTGGCGCGTTCAGCTTGACCATTGCTCCGGGGGTGCGCCACTGAAGCGTAGCAGATCTGCGTTCCAAGGTTAGTACAGTATGTTTTGAAGAGATTACTGGTGAATTGCGAGCCATTGTCGGTGATGATGCAGTTGGGGACCCCAAAACGGCCCACGAGGCCCTTGATGAACTTGAACGCAGAGCCGGCTAGGATGGTGCGGACGGCTTCCACCTCCGCCCACTTGGTGAACTTGTCGATGGTGACGTTGAGGTATCGGTAGCCCCTTGGCGCTCGAGGGAACGGGCCCAGGATGTCCAGTCCCCAGACTGCGAACGACCACGAGAGTGGAATGGTCTGGAGGCCCTGAGCTGGCTCATGGATTTGCTTGGCGTGGAATTGGCAGGCTTCGCAGGACCTCACCAGCTCATTGATACGTCCATTTTGCATCATGCTTTTATATCAATATTTATTGCATTATGGGCTGTTATTACACATTATGTCACAATACTTATGCCTATTCTCTCTTATTTTACAAGGTTTACATAAGGAGGGAGAATGCCGGCAACTAGAATTCTGGGCTGGAAAAGGAGCAAATATTAGAGACCTATTCTGCACAACTCCAAAAGTCCTGAAACTCCACGAAAGTTATTTTGGAAATAAAAAAATATTGAGCGGAAGAAATATGTCAGGGGGGCCACCACCTGTACACGAGGGTGGGGGCGCGCCCCTGCCTCGTGGGCCCCCTGTTGGCTCTCCGGTGGCCATCTTCTGCTATATGAAGTCTTTCGTCCCAAGAAAAATAATAAGCAACCTTTCATGACGAGACTCCACCGCCACGAGGCGGAACCTTCGCGAAACCAATCTAGGGCTTCGGCAGTGCTGTTCTGCCAGGGACACTTCCCTCCGGGAGGGGGAAATCATCGCCATCGTCATCACCAACGCTCCTCTCATCGGGAGAGGGCAATCTCCATCAACATCTTCACCAGCACCATCTCCTCTCAAACCCTAGTTCATCTCTTGTATCCAATTCTTGTGTCATAGTCTGGGATTGGTACCTGTAGGTTACTAGTAGTGTTGATTACTCCTTGTAGTTGATGCTAATTGGTTTATTTGGTGGAAGATCATATGTTCAGATCCTTTATGCATATTAATACCCCTCTGATTATGAACATGAATATGCTTTGTGAGTAGTTACGTTTGTTCCTGAGGACATATGAGAAGTCTTGCTATTAGTAGTCATGTGAATTTGGTATTCGTTCGATATTTTGATGAGATGTATGTTGTCTATCCTCTAGTGGTGTTATGTGAACGCCGACTACATAACATTTCACCATTATTTGGGCCTAGAGGAAGGCATTGGGAAGTAATAAGTAGATGATGGGTTGCTAGAGTGACATAAGCTTAAACCCTAGTTTATGCATTGCTTCATAAGGGGCTGATTTGGATCCATATGTTTCATGCTATGGTTAGGTTTACCTTAATACTTTTGTTGTAGTTGCGGATGCTTGCAATAAAGGTTAATCATAAGTGGGATGCTTGTCCAAGTAAGGGAAACACCCAAGCACCGGTCCACCCACATATCAAATTATCAAAGTACCGAACGCGAATCATATGAACATGACGAAAACTAGCTTGACTATAATTCCCATGTGTCCTCGGGAGCACTTTTCTCTATATAAGAGTTTGTCCAGGCTTTTTCTTTGCTACAAAAAGTATTGGGCCACCTTGCTGCACTTTATTTACTTTTGTTACTTGTTGCTCGTTACAAATTATCCTATCACAAAACTATATGTTACCACTTGTTTCAGTACTTGCAGAGAATACCTTGCTGAAAACCGCTTATCATTTCCTTCTACTCCTCGTTGGGTTCGACACTCTTACTTATCAAAAGGACTACGATAGATCCTCTATACTTGTGGGTCATCAAGACTCTTTTCTAGCGCCGTTGCCGGGGAGTGAAGCACCTTTGGTAGGTGGAATTTGGTAAGGAAAAATTTATATAGTGTGCTGAAATTTATTGTCACTTGATACCATGGAAAGTAATCCTCTGAGGGGCTTGTTCGGAGTATCTTCACCCCGACCAGTAGAGCAAAGACTTGCTCCTCAACCTACTGAACCTACTGAAAATGAAAATGAAAATGTCCACTTTGAGATTCCTTCGGGTATGTTAGAAAAACTGCTAGCTAATCCTTTTGCAGGAGATGGAAGAAAGCATCGTGATGAGCACCTAATATATGTGGATGAAGTTTGTGGATTATTTAATCTTGCAGGTATACCCGGTGATGTTATTAAGAGGAAGGTCTTCCCTTTATCTTTGAAGGGAGATGCATCGACATGGTATAGGCTATGTGATGATACGGGATCATGGAACTATAAACGATTGAAATTGGAATTTCATCAGAAGTTTTATCCTATGCATCTTGTTCATCGTGATCGCAATTATATATATATATATATATATATATATATATATATATATATATATATATATATATATATATAAAATTTTTGGCCTCACAAAGGAGAAAGCATCACTCAAGCTTGGGGGAGGCTTAAATCAATGTTATCATGCCCCAATCATGAGCTCTCAAGAGAAATAATTATTCAAAGTTTTTATGCTCGGCTTTCTGATAACAATCACACCATGCTCGATACTTCTTGTGCTGGCTCTTTTATGATTAGGACTATTGAATTCAAATGGAACTTATTGGATAGAATTAAACGCAACTCCGAAGATTGGGATCTCGACGAAGGTAAGGAGTCGGGTATGACACCTAAGTTTGATTGTGTTAAATCTTTTATGGATACCGATGTTTTCCGTAAGTTTAGCACTAACTATGGACTTGACTCTGAGATAGTAGCTTCTTTCTGTGAATCTTTTGCTACTTATGTTGATCTCTCTAAGGAGAAGTGGTTTAAATATCATCCTCCCATAGAAGTAAAAGTAGCTGCACCTATTAAAGTTGAAGAAAAGACTGTCACTTATAATGATCCTATTGTTCCTACTTCTTATGTTGAGAAACCACCCATCCCTGTTATAATAAAGGATCATGCTAAAGCTTCAACTGTGGTCCGTAAAAGCAATATTAGAACTTATACACCTACTGAGCAAATTAAAGTTGAACCTAATATTGCTATTGTTAAAGATCTCTTGGCTGATAATATTGATGGGCATGTTATTTATTTCTGTGAGGAAACTGCTAGAATTGCTAAACCTAGTGCTAAAGATAAACATAGACCTGTGGTAGGCATGCCTGTTATTTCTGTTAAAATAGGAGATCATTGTTATCATGGTTTATGTGATATGGGTGCTAGTGCTAGTGCAATACCCATTGACTTATACAAAGAAATTAAGCATGAGATTGCACCTACTGAGTTAGAAGATATTGATGTTACAATTAAACTTGCCAATAGAGATACTATATCACCAATGGGAATTGTTAGAGATGTTCAAGTCTTGTGTGGGAAAACTAAATATCCTGCTGATTTTCTTGTTCTTGGTTCCCCACAAGATAGCTTTTGTCCCATTATATTTGGTGGACCCTTCTTGAACACCGTTAATGCTAAGATAGACTGCGAAAAGGATGTTGTTACTATTGGTTTGGGTGATATGTCTCATGAGTTTAATTTCTCTAAATTTAGTAGGCAACAACATGAAGAGGAATTACCTAGTAAGGATGAAATTATTGGTCTTGCTTCTATTGCCATACCTCCTAGTGATCCTTTAGAACAATATTTGCTAGATCATGAAAATGATATGTTTATGAATGAAAGAAGGGAAATAGATGAAGTATTCTTTAAACAGGAACCTATCCTGAAACACAATTTGCCTATTGAAATCCTAGGGGATCCTCCTCCTCCCAAGGGTGATCCCGTGTTTGAGCTTAAACCGTTACCTGATACTCTTAAATATGCTTACCTTGATGAAAACAAGATATATCCTGTTATTATAGTGCTAACCTTTCAGAGCATGAAGAAGAGAGATTATTGAAAACTCTAAAGAAGCACCGTGCTGCTATTGGATATACTCTTGATGATCTTAAGGGCATTAGTCCCACTCTATGTCAACATAAAATAAATTTGGAGGAAGATGCCAAACCAGTTCGGGATCATCAACGACGGCTGAATCCTAAGATGAAGGAAGTGGTAAGAAAAGAAATACTAAAGCTCCTTGAGGCAGGTATAATTTATCCCTTTGCTGATAGTTAGTGGGTAAGTCCTGTCCATTGTGTCCCTAAGAAGGGAGGTATTACTGTCGTTCCTAATGATAAAGATGAATTGATTCCGCAAAGAATTATTACAGGTTATAGGATGGTAATTGATTTCCGCAAATTAAATAAAGCTACTAAAAAGGATCATTACCCCTTACCTTTTATCGATCAAATGTGTCGGGGGAAATCTGCCTCCACGAACACCTATGGGGACCGAGCCCCTTTCTGGTTCGGCGGGGGGCGGAGGTCGCGCGAAGAGCGGATCGAGACGATGCACACAAGGGGTTTACCTAGCTTCGGGCCGCACGGATGCGTAAAACCCTACTGCTGCTTTGTGTCTTGTATTGTGTTCTTGTTCGGGAGCACTGAGTGCTACAGTACACTCAGGCAGCTAATCAGACCGAGCATGAGTGGCCTCCTCCCCCCTCTTTCTCTACGTTGCGCATGGGGCCTCCTTTTATATGCGCAAGGGGTTACCCACAGGTGGCAGCGTAGGCGGGGGTAAAACTAGAAAACGTTGTGTTGGGTACAGCTGTTTGCACAGTGCTATCATACCTAACTCTGACGGCAGGGGACAAGGGCATTAAATGCCCGTCTAGGTCGCCCAAACAATGCAGAAAAGGGACCATCAGGGGCGCCACCGTTTGTCACGACGGCTATCCTATCAGCGTTGCTTTGCCACCGCATGCCCCTGGCCGCGCAGCCTTTCTCCACGTACGCCTGGAATGGCCCCAGAGTGACACGTTGGTGGATGAGCTGGAACGCAGGCGCGGGGTGGTGACTTGCCGCGGCAAGCGCCGTGCCGCGGTTGATGCCTTGTCGCGCCCGGGAGCTTGTTGCTCACCGGTCCTTGCCGGGACGCGTGGCGCGTCGCAGCAAGTCTCTTGTCGTGCCCTGGTCGGCCTTCCCGGCAAGCTCCTCTTGCCGGGGCCTTGTGCTTCGAGCGGCCGTCCTGGCAAGCTCCTCTTGCCGGGGCCTTGCTCTCTTCGGGTGGCCTTCCCGGCAAGCTCCTCCTGCGGGGGCCTTGGCTCAAATACTTTGTTCTTGGATGGCCCAAAAAGGGACCATGGAGAGTTTTGGCGATCACCTGGCAAGCCTTGCCGCGGGGTGCTACGACTGCCCGTGCACAAGTTCGGGGTACTAAGGTACCCCTACTTTAGTACACCGACAGGAGCCCCCGGGCCTGGGCCATACACGGTGCCGAGCGCTGTTGGGCCAGGCCCAAAACAGTGCACGGGCACGCGCGGCCTGGGTCACGCTGCATCTTCTTCTGCATCCACCACGTCCTCCCCGAACGGCGCGCGTCAAACACGGCATCGTGGGGAGAGGTGTGCATGACGTGGGCGGCGTGCGCGGGGCTGAGCCCCGCAGGCATGCGTCACGTCGCAAAAAAGGGGGGGGCGGTTCGCGCCATCTCCATAAGTGGAGGGAGGCGTGGAGGCGTGGCTCGTTTGCTGGACGGGGCCGAGGCACGGTTTCCAAGGCATCCGCTCCCCACGATCACGGGGCGGGGGGAGGTCGCCTCATCCGTCGCCTTGGTCCTGCACGCCAGCCACGCGGCTTCCATGCACCTGGAGTTGCGGACGGTGGAGGCAGGAAACCGGGCCATCGCGGGTCGAGGCAGCAGGCCGGTCCCTCGCCTGCTCTTCCTGCGTCTTGATTGGCTGAGCGGGGCGGCCGAGCCTCCACCCTGCTCCTTTATAAAGAGCAAGAGGGGGCGACGGAAATCCACACTCCTTCATCTTTTCTTCGCTTCAGCTTCTGATCCCTTCTCTCCATTCGCCATGGAGAAAGGGAACCCTGGTCCTTCATCGGTGGCGGCGAGGGTCACCGCTAGGCAACGTGCCCCTCCTCCCCTTGCACCCGCGGTGGCAGAGCCAACCGTAAGGGGAAGGGGGAGGGGGCGAGGTCGTGGACGAGGCCGAGGCGCTCAGGGACGAGGCGGACGGGGCGACGCGCCGGCCTCGCCTCCGCCGGCGGATCCTCTTCTCACGGCGGTCCACATCGGGGACGACCCTTGCGAGTTCTTCGTCAGGCTGAGCCGGGCGCCTCGTCGTCGCCTCCGTCTCCCGGCTCCCTTCGCAAGCGTGATGGAGATGGAACAACCCGAGACGCTAAGACTGCGCATGAGGGGCTGCGGGATCAGCGGCACGCGGGTCCACGTTGAGTCCCCAGCCCCCGGCGTGATGTATCTTGGTCGAGGGTGGAAGTCGTTCGCCCGTATCCACAGCTTCATGGAGGGGTTCACCCTCCATTTTAAGTTGATGGAGGGCGATCTCCTCTCCGTCAAGGTCTTCGGGTGCTACGGGACCCGGGCCCGGTGCTGTGTGGATAGCTCCTCCGACAGCGAAGGCTCCTCCTCGAGCGAGAGCGACAAGGAGGGGAGCGATAGCGACGACGAGGGTAGCGGTCGTCGGGATGACGGGCCCGACTAGGCGCCGGTTGCGGCTCCGTGTGGAACCGGCGACCCCATCATCCGTGTCGCCGGCTCCTTGAGCTTCTCGGGGTCGTCTCCTTGGCGGCTGGTGTAGGGAGGCTGCGGAAGAGGAAGAGGGCGGGCGGCAAGGCCGTCAACTCGGAGTACGGGGGCACGGCGCCCTCGACAGCATGCTGACGTCCTGCCGCCTCGTCGAGCCCTGCTTCCGGCGCTGCCGTCACCGTCCAGCTTTCAGACGGCCCCCGGGGTGTTCTCTTGGTGTCTTCTGCCACCCGTAGCTCGCCTAGGCGCCCCTTTTGCCCTTCTCGCCTCCTTGTCATACCTCCTGAGGAGAGAGACAAGAAAGGGATTACGGGCACCTTATCTCTTTTTAACTCGTAGGCCCTCGGGCTTTAGTTGCATTTAAAGCTTGTAATCCCATCTCTCATGTTTTTCATTCCCTCTGAACTGTACCTGAGCGGAATGTTTTTTTAATGAAAAGGGGATGTTTGCCGGGCCATTTGTCCCACGGGTAAAACCCATGCCAAGGAGCGAATCCTTTATATCGTTAAGATAGACACTTCTTCGCCCGGCAACAGGCCCTGCCGTCTTCCCGCGCCACTCGACCTTTCTCACGCCTTTGGCAGAGGTAGGGATGAGGCGGGTTCGGGCTCCTCATTCCGTCCCTTTGCCGCGGCGGCTACTACCAAAAATGGCCCCAGGAACGCGCTTTGGGGCCCAGAGTTAAGGGAGCACTGTAGCTTTTTAGGAAGAAACAAGGTTTTCGCATTCCTCAGTCCATAAGAGAATGCATGACAAGGGATGAAAAACTTATCTGGGATTGCAGCCCCCGGAAACTTTGGCTTGCCACGGGCGAATCTTTGTACTTGCAGCCCCCGGCAACACTGGTTTGCCGGGGACCAGATGCTGGTCCGCCCTTCTTCTCTTCTTCGTCCTTAAGCGGTCTGGCCAGGATATGCAAAACCCTGCGAACCAAGGGAAACGAAGGAACAGGAAAAAATGACGTAGACCCGACCTCTAAGCTAGGGGTTAGCAGCTGTTAGGCACTATCAAACCTAACCAAGGACGAGACTCGACTCAGCATGCATGCTAAAACTTAGGGCGCCAGCGCTTCATTTACTGCTGCACCGAGGGGGGCTCGGTGCACAAAGTGTCAGACAATTTATGTTGAAAGGCATGAAATTGACAGGGTGTGCGGAGCACGTGAGTTTTATTTATGGTGAGGGTCTGCGCCTGGCTTTGTACAAAGGATTACATGCAACAGCGGCAAGACTTGTACAAAAGGGTGGTTGCCGGACGGGGTCCGGCAACCGCGCCTTACGGGTAAAACTTACGAAGATGCTCCATATTCCAGGAGTTGCTCACCGGAGTGCCATCTTCGGTCTCAAGGCGGACAGCGCCGGGCCTCGTGACTCGTCTCACCCGGTAAGGGCCTTCCCACTTCGGCGTCAACTTGTTGTGATTCTTGGGGGACGGAGCGCGCCGAAGAACAAGGTCGCCTTCCTTGAAGCTTCTGGCTTTAACTTTGCGGCTATGGTAGCGACGCAAAGCTTGCTGGTAGCGAGCGGCTCGCACAGCAGCCTCAAGACGATCTTCCTCAAGGAGCAGCGCGTCATCTTCACGCAGCCGCTCTTGCTCAAGCTCATCATAAGCGAGCACTCGAGGTGACCCGTATACGAGTTCCGTGGGGGTAACTGCTTCTGCTCCATAGACTAGAGCAAATGGTGTCTGGCCAGTGGCTCGATTTGGCGTCGTTCTGATCGACCAAAGAGCCACCGGCAGCTCCTCGATCCAGTTTCTTCCGCACTTGTGCAGCCTGTCGAAAGTTCTGGTCTTGAGCCCGCGCAGCACTTCGGCATTGGCCCTCTCCGCTTGACTGTTGCTCTTGGGATGAGCAACAGAAGCGAAGCAGACCTTGGCGCCGAGATCTTGGACGTATTGCATGAAGGCGCGGCTCGTGAATTGCGTACCGTTGTCAGTGATGATCCTGTTGGGGATCCCGAAGCGGCAAACAATCGACCTGAAGAACTTGACTGCTGACTGTGATGTCACCTTCCTCACTGGTTCCACTTCCGGCCACTTTGTGAACTTGTCGATTGCGACGTACAAGTACTCAAAGCCCCCGACAGCTCGGGGGAAGGGGCCGAGGATGTCGAGCCCCCAGACCGAAAATGGCCAGGATAAAGGGATCGTCTGGAGAGCTTGAGCTGGCTGGTGTATCTGCTTGGAATGGAACTGGCACGCTTCACACTTGGTTACTTGTGCAGTTGCATCCTGGAGGGCTGTCGGCCAGAAGAAACCTTGCCGGAACGCTTTGCCGGCAAGTGCTCTTGCGCCAATGTGGTGACCACATATGCCTCCATGTATCTCTGCCAACAGCTTTTGTCCGTCTTCCCGGGGAATACACTTCAATTTCACACCGTTGCGCCCTCTTCTGTACAGTGTGTTGTCGACGAACTGGTACATACTTGAGCGCCGGTCTACTCTTTCCGCTTCTTCTTGTTCTTCGGGAAGTTCTCCGTTCTGGAGGAAACGGACAGTCCGCTGCGCCCATGCTGGAGCCTGTGGCTCGACAATAAGGACTGAAGGCACATCTGCTGCTGCGGGAACGTCCGCTTCTACAGCGAGGATCTGGGGCTCAGCCGGAGCTTGATGTTCCCCGGCAAGCTTGTCGGAGAAAACTTGTCGGGAGCGCCTGCTTCTGCGGAACAAACCCTGGGGTTTGCTGGAGCAGACTGCTCCTCAGCACTCTTGGCGTCGATCTTGGGGACCTTCTTGGCGGCGGCTCCGGGGAGCTCTGCCGGAAGATAGTCGCCGGAGACCAACTTCCTCTTCTTGCTCTATCCGGTTGATGGTTTTACGGATGGCTGAGTCAGCTTGAGCACAAAGGTTCCTGGCTCCACAGGTAACTTAAGTGCTGCGCACTTTGACAGGCCATCAGCAATGTCGTTCTCAGCTCTTGGAATGTGTTCCATTTGCAGGCCGTCAAAGTGCTCTTCTAGCTTCCTCACTTCATCAACGTACGCTTCCATCAACGGACTCTGGTAATCTTTGTTCACTTGGCGGACAACAAGCTGCGAGTCACCCCTGACAATGAGCTTCTTGATCCCAAGTTCTGCCGCGATCCTGAGACCGGCAAGCAAACCTTCATACTCTGCAGTATTGTTGGTTGCTTGCTCCTTGGGGAAGTGCATCTGGACTATGTACTTGAGATGCTCTCGGGTGGGCGCGATAAGCAACGCGCCAGCACCGGCGCCTTGCAGCGAGAAGGCACCATCAAAATACATCAGCCACTCTTTGCTTGCTTCTTTGACGGGGATGCTCGTCTCTGGGATCTCTTCGTATGGTGTCGGTGTCCACTCTGCTATGAACTCCGCCAATGCTCTGCTTTGGATAGTTGAAGTGCTCTCGAATTTGAGACCGAAGCTTGACAGTTCCAGTGCCCACTCGACAATCCTGCCTGTTGCTTCTGGATTCTGCAGTATCCTCTTCAGCGGAAAGCGGGTGACAACTGTAATCTCATGTGCTTGGAAGTAATGGCGCAACTTTCTCGAGGCCATGAGAAGGCCGAAAAGCAATTTCTGCACACCAGAGTACCTTGACCTAGCCCCCTGCAGAAGGGAGCTGACAAAGTAAACAGGGCGCTGCACCATTCTCTTCTTCTGCACCTCCACTCGCTCCTGCGCAGATTCATCCTTGTCGGGGCCAGAGCTTGTCGGGGAAGCCTCCTGCTTGTCGCTGGACGCACTTGCCGCGGTTGGTAGCTCATCATCTGCCTCCCTCTCCGCTACTAACGCAGCACTAACCACTTGGTTGGTTGCCGCCAGGTACAGCAGCAACTTCTCTTGTGGTTTAGGCGCGACAAGTATTGGAGCGGAGGACAGGTATTTCTTCAAGTCCTGCAGCGCAGCCTCCGCTGCCGGAGTCCATTTCACTGGACCCGCCTTTTTCAAAACTTTGAAAAATGGCAGGGCGCGTTCTGCAGACTTGGAAATAAACCTGCTGAGAGCCGCGACGCAGCCGGCAAGCCTTCGTACATCCTTGACGCGCGTTGGTGCTTCAATCTGCTCGATGGCCTTGATTTTGTCTGGATTGGCTTCGATTCCTCGCTGAGACACGAAGAACCCGAGAAGCTTACCGGAAGGGACTCCAAACACGCACTTCTCGGGGTTGAGCTTGAGGCTAATCTTGCGCAGGTTCGTAAAGGTCTCTTCTAAATCTTGAATCAGGGTTGCCCTGTTCCTGCTCTTGACCACTATGTCATCCATGTAGGCTTCCATATTTATGTGGATTTGCGGCTCAAAAGCGGTATGGACAACCCTCGCAAACGTCGAACTAGCATTCTTCAAACCGAAAGGCATCCGTACGAAACAGTACGTGCCACATGGAGTGATGAATGCGGTCTTTTCCTCATCTTCTTCAGCCATGAAGATCTGATGGTATCCTGAGTATGCGTCAAGAAATTAAAGCAGGTCACATCCGGCCGTGGAGTCAACAATCTGGTCAATGCGCGGCAAGGGAAAGGGATCTTTGGGACAAGCTTTGTTAACATCAGTAAAGTCGATGCAAAGCCTCCATTTCCCATTTGCTTTGTGCACGACAACAGGATTGGCCAACCACGTCGGATGGAGCACACCTCTGACAAGGCCTGCCGCTTCCAACTTCTTGATCTCTTCTGCGATGAACTCTTGGCGCTCCATCGCTTGCTTCCTGACTTTCTGCTTGACGGGCCGCGCATGAGGACAGACGGCGAGGTGGTGCTCAATCACTTTCCTGGGAACGCCGGGGATGTCAGATGGTTGCCAGGAAAACACATCGACATTCGCCCGCAGGAAAGCAACGAGCGCGCTTTCCTATTTGGGGTCGAGAGTGGCACTGATGGTGAAGGTACCACCAGTGCCGTCCTCCTTGGCGGACACCTTCTTGGTCGTTGGCGGGGCTGCCATTGACTTCTTACTCTTGCCGGTGGAGCTCGATGGCGCGTCCTCGACGGTAGCGCAGCACTCCGAAGAGGTGCGCTTGCTGGAGTGGGCACCAGAGCACTTGCCGGGCTTGGTCTTCTTCTTCCCTCCGGGAGCTTCAGCGGCAAGTGGCTTGTGATCCGTTGCGGCTGCTGCTTCCCGGTAGATCTTGTCGGCACAGATAAGGGCATCCTTCTTGTCGCCGGGGACAGAGATGACGCTTATCGGGCCTGGCATCTTGAGCATGTTGTATGCGTAGTGAGAGGCCGCCATGAACTTGGCGAGCGCTGGACGGCCGAGAATTCCATTGTAGGGCAATGGAAAATCGGCAACGTCAAAAGTGATCCTCTCTATCCTGAAGTTCAGCTCGCTACCAAATGTCACTGGCAACGTTATCTTCCCCTTCGGCTTGCTCCTTCCCGAGTTGATTCCTTGGAACGTGCCGGTCTCTTCGAGCTCGCTGTCGGGGACTTGGAGTTTCTGGAGCACAGCGGAGGAGATCAGGTTCAAGCCGGCCCCGCCGTCGACTAGCATCTTAGTGACCTTGAGGTTGCGAACTGTTGGCGAGACCAACATCGGCAAGCACCCGATCGCAGTTGTGCGGTCAGGGTGGTTCTCAATATCAAAGATGATAGGCGTGCTGGACCATTTTAGAGGCTTGCGTGACTCGATGGGTGGTTCCGCTGCATTGACTTCCCGCGCCCACTGCTTGAGCTGGCGGCAAGAAGTATGCAGAGAAGCACCGCCGTCTACGCACAAGACCCCCGTGGCTTTCTGAAACTCCTGCTCACTGGTCTCGACATCATCCATGTCTTCGTCTTCGTCGTCGTCTTCGTCCTTGTCACGGCCGCGGGGAGGTCTGTCTGCTTGCCGCTGCTTGTCCTTGTCGCAGCGTCCTCCCTGGCCGGGGCGCTTCGTGCCGGATCCTCCGCCACCTCCCTGGGCTTTCTCCTTGTCGCGTCGCTCGTACTCGGCCTTTTGCAGCTCGACGAGCCGCTCGACCTGCTTGCAGCTCTGGAGGTCATGGCCCTTGGTGCGGTGGATCTTGCAGTACTATTTGTTGGTGCCGTCCCGCTTGTCGGCGACCGCCACAGCCTGGCAGTTGGTGCATCCGGCAACCTCCTTGCCGGAGCTACCAGCCTGGGCCTTCTTGGCGGCGCCTTCATCGCCGGACTGCTCAACAACCAATACTTCTTGGCTCTTCTTCTTCCTGTTGCTCCGCCGCTGGTTCTTCCTTGCTGGGGCGGTATCCTCACTGTCAGATTCTCCTGCTCCAGTGCTCTCTCCGGGGAGTTTCCTTCCTTCCTCAGCACGTGCACACTTGTCGGCCAGGGCATATAGATCGCTGACGTCCTTGATCTTGCACATCGCCATCTCCTCCCGCATCCTGCGGTTACGCACGTTCTGATGGAACGCGCTGATGACCACGGCAGGGTGGACGTCTGGGATGTTGTAGTGTACGCGACTGAATCTCTGGATGAACTTGCGCAAGGGTTCCCCTTCTTTCTGGACGAGCAGATGAAGGTCGCTCGCTTGGCCATGGGGTTTGTGGCCGCCTGTAAAGGCGCCAACAAACTGATGGCACAAGTCTGTCCAGTAGGTTATGGAGTTGTCCGGCAAGTGCATGAGCCAGGATCTGACGTTGGATTTGAGTACCAGCGGGAAGTAGTTGGCAAGGATCTTGTCGTCTCGCCCTCCAGCAGCCTGCACCGCAATGGTGTAGATGCTGAGGAACTCTGACGGATGCGACTTGCCGTCGTACTTCTCTGGTACGTCCGGCTTGAAATTCTTCGTGCTGGGCCACTGGACTTGCCGCAGCTCACGGGTGAACGCAGGGCAGCCTACCGCGTACGGCAGGTCGCCTGGTCCCCCCGGCGCATGCATGTCGACAGAGGGCTCAGCGCGCTGGTCTGATTGACGCCGCGCTTCTCTTTGATGCTCGATGCGAGTACGAGCGTCCTCTTGCTTTCGTTCGTGAAGAACTTGGCGTTGATCACGACGAGTTCGCGGATTTGACGACGCGGTGGAGTTGTTGTCGTGATGGTTCCGGCGAGTCGGCGATCTTGGCCTTTGGGGCGGGGAATGCACGGTGGTCGCACCCCCACCGGTCTTGGCGCCATCGGTTCTCGCCTGGCCGACCTGCCGCGGCTGCGACCCACTGTGCTGCCGCGGGGTGTCACCGTTAGCAAAGCCGATGATACTCTGTATCGTGGCCCTCCAGTCGTCGAGCTTGTCCGCCGTTGGAGGGTAGTCTAGGAGCAGTTGAGCTCGTGCTAGGGCTTCTGCTGGAGTGGCGGGCAGCGGTGGCGAACGGCGCGTGGAGCGGGATGTGCTCGAACTTCTAACTATGTTAGAAGGAGCAGCACCCGGACCAGGCAGTCGCGCCACGCTCGCGCCAGCACGTTGGTGTGTATGCTGGCCTTGAGCACCCTGGGATCCGCCAGCTCGATCTGGGTCCAGCGAGCGTATGGTACCGTGAGTGCCAAGACGCTGTTGGTCCCGTGTCTGCTGAGAGGGGCGCGATGTATGTTCGGACGCCGTGGCACCATGAGCTGGCTCGGCGACGCCCGTTCCGCCGCCGGTGCCGTCCCCACCACCTGTTTGCTCCAGGGGCGGTGGGTTCGACGCGGACGGACCAGCCACCTCCGGAGCCTTCTTCTTCGGCGGCATGTCGATGAAGACGATGGAGATCTAGCCTGTGCAGACGCCGGATCAGGTTCACACAACCTCGACGCCCCCTACCTGGCGCGCCAAAAATGTCGGGGGAAATATGCCTCCACGAACACCTATGGGGACCGAGCCCCTTTCTGGTTCGGCGGGGGGCAGAGGTCGCGCGAAGAGCGGATCGAGACGATGCACACAAGGGGTTTACCCAGCTTCGGGCCGCACGGATGCGTAAAACCCTACTGCTGCTTTGTGGTTTGTATTGTGTTCTTGTTCGGGAGCGCTGAGTGCTACAGTACACTCAGGCAGCTAATCAGACCGAGCGTGAGTGGCCTCCTCCCCCCTCTTTCTCTACGTTGCGCATGGTGCCTCCTTTTATATGCGCAAGGGGTTACCCACAGGTGGCAACGTAGGCGGGGGTAAAACTGGAAAACGTTGTGTTGGGTACAGCTGTTTGCACAGTGCTATCATACCTAACTCTGACGGCAGGGGACAAGGGCATTAAATGCCCGTCTAGGTCGCCCAAACAGTGCAGAAAAGGGACCGTCAGGGGCGCCACCGTTTGCCACGACGGCTATCCTGTCAGCGTTGCTTCGCCACCGCATGCCCCTGGCTGCGCAACCTTTCGCCACGTACGCCTGGAATGGCCCCAGAGCGACATGTTGGTGGATGAGCTGGAACGCAGGCGCGGGGTGGTGACTTGCCACGGCAAGCGCTGTGCCGCGGTTGATGCCTTGTCCCACCCGGGAGCTTGTTGCTCACCGGTCCTTGCCGGGACGCGTGGCGCGTCGCAGCAAGTCTCTTGTCGTGCCCTGGTCGGCCTTCCCGGCAAGCTCCTCTTGCCGGGGCCTTGTGCTTCGAGCGGCCGTCCCGGCAAGCTCCTCTTGCCGGGGCCTTGCTCTCTTCGGGTGGCCTTCCCGGCAAGCTCCTCCTGCCGGGGCCTTGGCTCAAATACTTTGTTCTTGGATGGCCCAAAAAGGGACCATGGAGAGTTTTGGCGATCACCTGGCAAGCCTTGCCGCGGGGTGCTACGACTGCCCGTGCACAAGTTCGGGGTACTAAGGTACCCCTACTTTAGTACACCGACAAAATGCTAGAAAGATTATCTAAACATACACATTTTTGCTTTCTAGATGGTTATTCTGGTTTCTCTCAAATACCTGTGTCAGCCAATGATCAATCAAAGACTACTTTTACTTGCCCTTTTGGTACTTTTTCTTATAGACATATGACTTTTGGTTTATGTAATGTACCTGCTACCTTTCAAAGATGCATGATGGCTATATTCTCTGACTTTTGTGAAAAGATTTGTGAGGTTTTCATGGACGACTTTTCCGTCTATGGATCCTCTTTTGATGATTGCTTGAGCAACCTTGATCGAGTTTTTCAGAGATGTGAAGAAAATAACCTTGTCTTGAATTGGGAAAAGTGCCACTTTATGGTTAATGAAGGCATTGTCTTGGGGCATAAAGTTTCTGAAAGAGGTATTGAAGTTGATAAAGCCAAGGTTGATGCTATTGAAAAGATGCCATGTCCCAAGGACATCAATGGTATAAGAAGTTTCCTTGGTCACGCCGGTTTCTATAGGAGGTTCATTAAGGACTTCTCAAAAGTTTCTCGGCCTCTGACTAATTTATTACAAAATGATATACCATTTGTCTTTGATGATGATTGTGTAGAAGCATTTGAAATACTTAAGAAAGCATTGATCTCTGCACCTATTGTTCAGCCACCTAATTTGAATTTACCCTTTGAAATTATGTGTGATGCCAGTGTATTATGCTGTAGGTGCTGTTCTAGGGCAAAGAGTTGATAAGAAATTAAATGTTATTCAATATGCTAGTAAAACTCTAGACAATGCTCGGAGAAATTATGCTACTACTGAGAAAGAATTCTAAGCAGTTGTATTTGCTTGTGATAAGTTCAGACCTTACATTGTTGATTCTAAAGTAACTATTCACACTGATCATGCTGCTATTAAATATCTTATGGAAAAGAAAGATGCTAAACCTAAACTTATTAGATGGGTTCTCTTGCTACAAGAATTTGATTTGCATATCGTTGATAGAAAGGGAGCTGAGAACCCCGTTGCATACAACTTTTCTAGGTTAGAAAATGTTCTTGATGACCCACTAACTATTGATGATAGCTTTCCTGATGAGCAATTAAATGTCATAAATGCTTCTCGTACTACTCCTTGGTATGCTGATTATGCCAATTACATCGTTGCTAAATTGATACCACCTAGTTTCACATACCAGCAAAAGAAAAAGTTTTTCTATGACTTGAGACATTACTTTTGGGGATGACCCACATCTTTATAAAGAAGGAGTAGATGGTGTTATTAGACGCTGTGTACCCTGAGCATGAACAGGAACAGATCCTACACAAGTGTCACTCCGAAGCTTATGGAGGAGACCACGCTGGAGACAGAACTGCACATAAGGTATTGCAATCCGGTTTTTATTGGCCTACTCTCTTCAAGGATGCCCGTAAGTTTGTCCTGTCTTGTGATGAATGTCAAAGAATTGGTAATATTAGTAGATGTCAAGAAATGCCTATGAATTATTCACTTGGTATTGAACCATTTGACATTTGTGGCTTTGATTATATGGGACCTTTTCCTGCCTCTAATGGACACACACACATTTTAGTTGTTGCTGATTACGTTACTAAGTGGGTAGAAGCTATTCCAACTAGTAGTGCTGATAATAACACTTCTATTAAGATGCTTAAAGAAGTTATTTTTCCGAGGTTTGGAGTCCCTAGATATTTAATGACTGATGGTGGTTCACATTTTATTCATGGTGCTTTTCGTAAAATGCTTACAAAGTATGATGTCAATCATAGAATTGCATCTCCTTATCACCCACAGTCTAGTGGTCAAGTAGAATTGAGTAATAGAGAGCTCAAATTAATTTTGCAAAAGACTGTCAATAGATCTAGAAAGAATTGATCCAAGAAACTTGATGATGCATTATGGGCCTATAGAACTGCATATAAAAATCTTATGGGTATGTCTCCGTATAAAATGGTTTATGGTAAATCATGTCACTTACCTCTCAAACTAGAACATAAGGCTTATTGGGCTATTAGAGAGCTCATTTATGATTTCAAACTTGCCGGTGAGAAGAGGTTATTTGATATTAGCTCACTTGATGAGTGGAGAACCCAAGCTTATGAAAATGCCAAGTTGTTTAAAGAAAAAGTTAAAAGATGGCATGACAAAAGGATACAAAAGCGTGAGTTTAATGTAGGTGACTATGTATTTCTATACAACTCTCGTTTAAGATTTTTTGCAAGAAAACTTCTCTCTAAATGGGAAGGCCCTTACGTTATCGAGGATGTCTATCGTTCCGGTGCCATAAAAATCAACAACTTCGAAGGCACAAATCCGAAGGTGGTGAACGGTCAAAGAATTAAACATTATATCTCAGGTAACCCCATAAATGTTGAAACCAATATCATTGAAACCGTAACACTGGAGGAATACATACGGGACACTTTCCGGAATGTTTCAGACTCCGAAAAGGAATAGGTATGTGGTACGGTAAGTAAACCGACTCCAAAACAGTTTTTATGGCAATATTTCTCCGTTTTGGAATATTTAGAAAAATAGAAAAATAAGGAGAAGTCCAGGAAGGACACGAGGGCCCCACGAGGGTGGAGGGCGCGCCCTACCCCCCTGGGTGCGCCCCCTACCTCGTGTGCTCTCCGGACTCCGTTTTCTTTCACTATACGTATTTTGGTCGGTAAAAATTCATTATATAATCTCCCGAAGGTTTTGACTCCTGTATCACGCAATTATCCTCTGTTCTTGTTTCGAGCTATTCTTTCTGACATATCTAGATTATCATGACGTCTCCAAGTGCCCCCAAGGACAAGTTCTTCGAGAAGGCCATTAACCCTTACCTCGCGGAGGTGCTGCGACACCCTCAAACCATTGAGATGCGTGATGGGTTGGGTTGCTGCACATCCGCAATGTTGAGGGATCGAAGGGGACCAGAAGCATGGAGACGAGGCTCAAAGCAATTGAGCAACAAGTTTTCAAGTGCCAGGGGATGGTGGAACGTGGACTCAACTCCAACCACATGATGATCGCGGAGTTCACCAACAACCACAAGCTGGATGCCAACAACATTGGGGAGACCATCTTCAAGCCCCACGAAAAGATCGAGCACCTTCAAGTCCAAATATATGACCTGCAAAACCAAAACTGTGAGTATGAATATAGATTCAAAAGGATGAGTTTGGCTGCAGATTTGAGGATCCCGGAGACTCGATCATCCTTCTATGATGGTGAGCCTATGCCTTGGAAGATGGACGACAAGCCCGCATCATCAACAACCCCGCCACCTTCCTCACCAACAAAGGAGACATAATCACATGGGTATGGGCAGTCCCCTTGGCAACTGCCAAGCTTGGGGGAGATGCCCCGGTATCGTATCACCATCACACTCCTATCTTTACCGTTTTTATTAGTTCTATCCTATTAGTAGTATCTTGATCCAGTAGAATAAAGTTTATGGCATAATCTAGTTTTGAGTTTTGCTTTATGATCTCTCTATGTAATCGAGTCCGTGAGCTATATAATAAAGATTAGTGTTGATTCAAGGGCTTGATTATTTTGCCATGATCTTGAGTGAATAAAAGAAAAAGAATAAGAATAAGAAGGAAATAAAGAGATCATATTGATCTTATTGAGAGTAATGACTTCACATAGAAAGAGTATGATGATTAAAAATTGTTGGGAGTTGGCAAGCATAGCTTTGGTCATCGTTGCAATTAATAGGAAGTAATAAAGAAAGAGAGGTTTCACATATAAATATACTATCGTAGACATCTTTTATGATTGGGAGCACTCATTAAAATATGACATGCTAAAGAGTTGATGTTGGACAAGGAAGACAACGTAATGGGTTATGTTTTCTTATATCTGAGATAAAGTATATTGTCATGGATCATCCAACATGTTGAGCTTGCCTTTCCCGCTCTTTCTAGCCAAATTCTTTGCACCAAGTAGAGATACTACTTGTGCTTCCAAAAACCCTTAAACCAGTTTTGCCATGAGAGTCCACCATATCTACCTATGGATTGAGTAAGATCCTTCAAGTAAGTTGTCATTGGTGCAAGCAATAAAAATTGCTCTCTAAATATGTATGATTGATTGGTGTGGAGGAAATAAGCTTTATACGATCTTGTGATGTGGAAGAAATAAAAGCGACGGACTACATAATAAAGGTTCATATCACAAGTGGCAATATAAAGTGACGTTCTTTCGCATTAAGATTTTGTGCATCCAACCCTGAAAGTGCATGGCAACCTCTGCTTCCCTCTGCGAAGGGCCTATCTTTTTTTATTATCTTCTACCTTATGCAAGAGTCAAGGTGATCTTCACCTTTCCTTTTTACATTTTATCCTTTGGCAAGCACAGGATGTTGGAAATATCCTGATATATATACCTAATTGGATGTAGGGGAGCATGAGTTATTATTGTTGACATTACCCTTGAGGTAAAAGGTTGGGAGGCAAAACTATAAGCCCCTATCTTTCTCTGTGTCCGGTTAAAACTCCATAACCACAAGTATTGCGTGAGTGTTAGCAATTATGAAATACTAAATGATAGTTGAGTATGTGGACTTGCTAGAAAGCTCTGACATAGACTCTTTCTGATGTTATGATAAATTGCAATTGCTTCAGTGACTGAGATTATAGTTTTTTAGTTCTCAATAAGTTTCTGATTCATACTTTGCATTGTGAATAGATTATTACTTGAGCATAAGAAATCATATGACAATATCCATATATGTAGCTGTTATGAGAATAATCATGATGCCCTCATGTCCGTATTTTATTTTATCGACACCTCTACCTCTAAACATGTGGACATATTTATCATTATCAGCTTCCTCTTGAGGACAAGCGAGGTCTAAGCTTGGGGGAGTTGATACGTCCATTTTGCATCATGCTCTTATATCGATAGTTATTGCATTATGGGCTGTTATTACACATTATGTCACAATACTTATGCCTATTCTCTCTTATTTTACAAGGTTTACATAAGGAGGGAGAATGCCGGGAGCTGGAATTCTGTGCTAGAAAAGGAGCAAATATTAGAGACCTATTCTGCACAACTCCAAAAGTCCTGAAACTCCACGAAAATTATTTTTGGAAATAATAAAAAATAATGAGCAGAAGAAATACGCTAGGGGGCCACCACGTGTCCACGAGGGTGGGGGGCACGCCCTACCCCTAGGGCGTGCCCCCCTGCTTCGTGGGCCCCCTGTTGGCTCTCCGGTGGCCATCTTCTGCTATATGAAGTCTTTCGTCCCAAGAAAAATAATAAGCAACCTTTCGGGACGAGACTCCGCTGCCACGAGGCGGAACCTTGGCGGAACGAATCTAGGTCTCCGACAGAGCTGTTCTGCCGGGGACACTTCCCTCCGGGAGGGGGAAATCATCGCCATCGTCATCACCAACGCTCCTCTCATCGGGAGAGGGAAATCTCCATCAACATCTTCACCAACACCATCTCCTCTCAAACCCTACTTCATATCTTGTATCCAATTCTTGTCTCATAGTCTGGGATTGGTACCTATAGGTTGCTAGTAGTGTTGATTACTCCTTGTAGTTGATTCTAGTTGGTTTATTTGGTGGAAGATCATATGTTCAGATCCTTTATGCATATCTGTCTGACCGGTCCATTTAACTAATAACCTCTTAAGCTCATATCTGTCTTTGCAAGCTAAAATTGTTGCAGAAGCTTCCATATCAAAAACATAACCCTTAGGAATAACAGGCATATCTTCATCATCACTTTCATCAATATAATCAGTTTCAACAATTTCTTTCTCTCTAGCCCTAGCAATTTGTTCATCAAGAAATTCACTAAGGGGCACAGTAGTATCAAGCATAGAAGTAGTTTCATCATAAGTATCATGCATAGCAGAAGTGGCATCATCAATAACATGTGACATATCAGAACGAATAGCAGAAGCAGGTTTAGGTGTCGCAAGCTTACTCAAAACAGAAGGTGAATCAAGTGCATAGTTAGATGGTAGTTCCTTACCTCCCCTCGTAGTTGAGGGATAAATTGTTGTCTTAGCGTCTTTCAAGTTCTTCATAGTGACCAACAGATATAAATCCCAAGTGACTCAAAGAATAGAGCTATGCTCCCCGGCAACGGCGCCAGAAAATAGTCTTGATAACCCACAAGTATAGGGGATCGCAACAGTTTTCGTGGGTAGAGTATTCAACCCAAATTTATTGATTCGACACAAGGGGAGCCAAAGAATATTCTCAAGTATTAGCAGTTGAGTTGTCAATTCAACCACACCTGGATAACTTAATATTTGCAGCAAAGTAATATGATAGTAGTGGTAACGGTAACAAAAAGTAACGGAAGCAAAAGTAATATTTTTGGTGTTTTGTAGTGATTGTAGCAATAGCAACGGAAAAGTAAATAAGCGAGAACCAATATAGGAAAACTCGTAGGCATTGGATCGGTGATGGATAATTATGCCAGATGCGGTTCATCATGTAACAGTCATAACATAGGGTGACACAGAACTAGCTCCAATTCATCAATGTATTGTAGGCATGTATTCCGAATATAGTCATACGTGCTTATGGAAAAGAACTTGCATGACATCTTTTGTCCTACCCTCCCGTGGCAGCGGGGTCCTAATGGAAACTAAAGGGATATTAAGGCCTCCTTTTAATAGAGAGCCGGAACAAAGCATTAGCACATAGTGAATACATGAACTCCTCAAACTATGGTCATCACCGTGAGTGGTCCCGATTATTGTCACTTCGGGGTTGCCGGATCATAACACATAGTAGGTGACTATAGACTTGCAAGATAGGATCAAGAACACAAATATATTCATGAAAACATAATAGGTTCAGATCCGAAATCATGGCACTCGGGCCCTAGTGACAAGCATTAAGCATAGCAAAGTCATAGCAACATCAATCTCAGAACATAGTGGATATTAGGGATCAAACCCTAACAAAACTAACTCGATTACATGATAGATCTCATCCAACCCATCACCGTCCAGCAAGCCTACGATGGAATTACACACACACACACACACACACGACGGTGAGCATCATGAAATTGGTGATGGAGGATGGTTGATGATGATGACGGCGACGAATCCCCCTCTCCGGAGCCCCGAACAAACTCCAGATCAGCCCTCCCGAGAGGTTTTAGGGCTTGGCGGCGGCTCCGTATCGTAAAACGTGATTATTTCTTCTCCTTGATTTTTTTCTCCCCGAAAGCAAATATATAGAGTTGGAGTTGGCGTCGGAGGAGCTTCAGGGGGTCCACGAGGTAGGGGGCATGCCCTAGGGGCGAGGGCGCGCCCCCACCCTCGTGGACAGGGTGTGGGCCCCCTGGTATTCATCTTTGGTAAGGATTTTTTATTATTTCCGAAAAGACATTCCGTGGAGTTTCAGGTCAATTCGAGAACTTTTGTTTCTGCACATAAATAACATCATGGAAAGTGTGCTGAAAACAGCATTAGTCCGGGTTAGTTCCATTCAAATCATGCAAGTTAGAGTCCAATACAAGGGCAAAAGTGTTTGGAAAAGTAGATACAACGGAGACGTATCAGGAGCACAAGCGCGCATTAAGGGACGTCTATGCCATAGAGCCAGTCGCCCTAAATTTAACCGGTGGTAAGTCTGTCCGATCACTTTTGATCACAGAGACCATCCGACCAGTATCCGTCATGGAGGTTCGGCAACATTGGTCCTCGATCCAATTATCGACGAATTCCACCTCACGCAAGTCCTTATGGACGGCGGCAGCAGTCCTAACCCGCTTTATCAGGACACTGTCCATAAAATGGGTATTGATCCATCAAGAATCAAGCCCAGTAAAACCACCTTTAAAGGAGTGATACCCGGCGTAGAGGCCCGTTGCACAGGATCCATAATGCTGGGAGTCGTCTTCGGCTCACCAGATAACTTCCGAAGCGAAGACTTGATCTTCGACATCGTCCCCTTCCGCAACGGGTACCATGCACTGCTCGGACGAACCGCTTTCGCCCGTTTCAATGCAGTCCCGCACTACGCTTATCTAAAGCTCAAGATGCCCGGACCACGTGGCGTTATAACAGTCAATGGAAACATGGAGCGCTCCCTCCGTACTGAGGAGCATACCACGGCCCTCACAGCCGAAGTACAGGGTGGCCTCATTAATCCAAATACTACATCGGTAGTCAAGCCCCTAGACACTATCAAACGAGTCCGATCTACCCTGCAGAATGGAAGTCCGGCTCGTCCAGAGCTAGACTAGCAATTCATCCTCTGTGAAAGCCCCAACCTGATAGCGGCATACGTAGTGCGCGTACATAACTGCGCACTAAAGATACCATGGGCAAGGACAGAGGCCTACTAAAAATAAGGTCCACAATACGGTTCGACCTATCCGGACCCTCATATTCTTGTTTTTTCTTCTACTTATTTTTATTTTTCAGGTTCTTTATAAGCCACATAACTTTCGGTGGTACCAAGGGCCCTTTTTCCAGGCCCCTCATGTATACTCGATCGATGATCCTCTCAAAGGATCACACACCAAGGCGAAAAGCAGCGCAGACGTGCGGCAGGGTGTCCAAAGGATCTTCAAGATCATATTTTCCTTTTAGGACCTGTATACAACTTTCCCTTGTGCTCGGCATGTAAAATAGCCTCGATGCTTATTGCAACCTCTGTAAAAATGCGTTTTGACGTATCAATCAGACTATAATGGAAACAATTTTGGCTTATTTCCTAATCTATATTCCCTCTTTACGTCAGATTATCGTACACACCTCGGCACAATTCAAATCTCCAAGGGCTCTATTCGGCCACGTATATTTTTCAAACAAAAGAAGTCCGAACACTTTTATAGTACACTTAGGCATCCCAAATATGGCATTATATGTATCGGCTCCGAATCATGTCTTTGGTCAATAGTTGGGTTGCCCGGCTCCTGTGGTTACCACCTTACATTCCGCTTTTTCGGCTAATGTAGTAAATGGAGAACTACTGCGATTGTGTTTCTGGTTCGTTCAGTCAAACACCTTAGTAGAGAAAGCCGAAAACTGACTGTCATGGTATCGCGAGAGCTGGTCGGCTATTCAGCGACTCAGTGTAAATCTCTTGCGATTTTTTCTGTATTATACGAAGGACTGACTTCGGTTCGGTCACGCGCCTAAGGCATCCCAATTCGGATAGCCGCACGCGCACCAGGGGCTAGTTCTTAGCCCCACAGTAAAACTCCTATGGTTAAGTGAATGTGCTAAAGCTGCATAGTCTGATTTCCTGGTTCACTACGTAAATCACCTCCTTTATGGACCAAGATGTTGGGTCAAGAGTGGTTACACGTTATACCAAACACCCCCTACGTGGGGGCTGAAGCCGATGACGGGCAAACTTTCAGAATAATAATACATGGCCCTACAGGAGGAAAGTTTTTCAGATAAATGCATAAAATATATTACATAGCCTTGGTTTATAATACATTGTATGGGTAGCCCGGATACATTTACTCGAACATAATATCCTTCGATCATTGACCTTCTATCAAGCGGGCACCCTCGAGGACATCTTCGAAATAACGCTCCGGCTTGTGGTGGTCCTTGTCTCCGGGCTGACCCTCAACCGCCACGACGGCGACCTTCATCTTCGCCCAGTGCATCTTGACATGGGCAAAGGCCATCTGCGCACTTTCTATGCACGCCGAGCACTTCACTGCCTCTACTCGGGGCAAGGCGTCGCCGAGCCACTTGACCAGGCCGAAGTAGCTACTCGGAATGGGTCCGGCTGGCCATAGCCGGACTATGATATCCTTCATGGCCAAACCGGACATCCTATGCAGCTCCGCCAGCTGCATCATCTGGTTGTTTAGCAGCACTGGCCGCTCCGGCGCAAAGTACTGCGACCAGAAGAGCTTCTCCGTCGCGTTCCTTCTTGGGCCCAGAAATACTGGGCGGCGTCAGGAGCACCTCGAGAGATCCGCAAAGGCGTCTGGAGCACTCCATAGTCGATTTAGCAAAGCATATCTTCGACCACCGAATATACTCTGTAAAAGAAAAGGGTTACCGGTCACTATCTGTTCGGCTTGCTTGATCTCCTCGCGAGCCGCCCAGGACTCGGTCCACGCCTCCTTCGCCTCTTGAAGAGCCTTGGTGAGTTCAGCCGCTTGCGCCTTATTACTCTCCTCCAAGGACTCACACATGTTGGCGGCATCCTAGAGTGCTTGCTCCACTTCAGTCACCCTCGCCTCATACTGGCGGCGGGTGACCTTTTTGGCCTCTAAATCCGCAGCCGCCTTGTCTGCGACCGCTTTGCTTGCCCTCGCCTCCTTCTTGGCTTCGACAAGGGCACTCTTGAGTGTCTCGACCTCGGTCGCGCTTCCTACAATCATATACATAGCGGCACATGAGCTTAAACTCTGAGTTTGCATTACTATTCAGGATTGTAAGGGGTCATTTAAAAGCGTACCTTGGGCCTCATCGAACCACTTGATAATACAGTCAATCTCATCGTCACCCAGCTTCAGTTTCCGCTTGATTTCGGAAACTTCAGCGTCCTTGGTTGAAGCCACTAACAGTGAAGCCTGTTTATCAAAATAGATAAGAGTGTTATCTTTGGCGAATATTTGATCCTTTGTCCGGCTCCTTTTTCCAAAGAGCCGAACAGAGTCTCAGGGGCTACTATCTATATACATGCATATTCTTCCAATACGAAAAGCAGCTAAGCATATTATATCACATACCTCAAAGCCTGTTAACATGCTAGTGAAAGCTTCGTTCAGTCCGCTTTTGACAGACTGAACCTTCTCAACCACCGTACCTATCAAGGTACGGTGCTCCTCCACGCCGGAAGCACGTTGAAGTGCTTCCCTCAACGTGTCCGGTGCCTCCGGATTGATGGAGGTCACCGGTGGAGTCGGCACTCCCCCTCCTTTAAAGGGGGATGCTCGCTCGATTCCGGAGCCGTGTGGGTCTCCGGAGTGGTATTCGGCTGGGGGCCAGACTGGTCCGGGCTCCCATCGTCAGTTTCCATGGGGGCTGTGCCCCCCATGTTTTCGGCATTGAGGCATTACCCTCTGGCGTCGTTTCAACGGCCTTCCGCACCTCTCCCTGGCCCGTAAAGGTCCTTTGGGACAACACTTCAGTGTCATCTGTGGCATGTGGCGGAGAGGTTCGCGGAGGCATTTCACTCTCCATCATCTCCGGCGCCAACGAGTTCCCCGAAGACGATAATTGTTGGGGGAGGTCACGAGCCAGACTGAAATGCGTAAATGATATGTTATCCTAGAATTTGTAAAAGGCCAGATATATGTATAATATCTTTGAATACTTATGATTCGGCCAGGGGCTTCGTATTGGGGTGCCGCTCGGGGATGACTCCGGCGTCCGATTCTGAATCGTTCGAAAGGGAGATCTTTCCCTTCTTGGATGCCTCCGCCTTTAGGTCCTCGGAAGCCGCCCTTTTCTTCTTCCCCCCTTTAAGGGGATAATTTCTCTCCTCCTCCTCCTCCTCTTCATCCTCATCTTCCTTGTGGGAGGAGAAATCTTTGGTATCCCTGGACGTAGCGTCCAAAGTACCTTTACGACAAAGGACACTTCTGGCCTCCGTGCCCTTCTTCTTGGCCTTCTTCTCCGGCGCTTGGTACGGCACTGGGACCAGCATCTTCGTTAGTAGAGGAATGGCTGGGTATTTGGGCAGCGGAGCCAGACATCGTATCCGCTCCGCCTTGTTTGTACAACCCTGAAGGAAGAATGGAAGGCTCAACATACCCCTTGGATTTACAAGTGGAAGTTATGATTTGGAAATCAGAGAACTTACTGGAGGGGCCGGATGGGCGCAGTCGAGGCCGATGTCTTCGGTCGTCTCCGGCCACGACTTCTAGGCCTTGAAAAGCAGCTTCCAGATTTCTTCGTGCGTCGTGCCAAAGAATTGCTGCAGGGTCCGAGGGCCAGCCGGTTTGAACTCCCACATATGGAGAGACCAACGCTGGCACGGGAGAATCCGGTGAAAAAGCATCACCTGGATCACATCAGCAAGGTTGGTGTCCTTCTCTATCATATCCTTGAGGTGCTTCTACAGCGTCATCACCTCGTCGGACGACGACCAGTCCAGGCCCTTGTTAAGCCATGATGTAAGCCGCATTGGAGGCTCGGATTTGGACTCAGGAGTGGTGGCCCATGTGGTGTCGTGAGGTTCTGTGATATAGAACCACTCTTGTTTCCATCCCTTCACACCTCCACAAATGCCCCCTTGGGTCAGGTGACGTTGGGGAGCTTGCTCACCATGGCACTGCCGCACTCCGCATGTTGACCATCGACCACTTTCGGCTTCACATTGAAGACCTTGAGCCATAAGCTGAAGTGGAGGGAAATGCGGAGGAATGCCTCACACATGACGATGAACGCCGGAATGTGGAGGAAGGAATTCGGGGCTAGATCATGGAAATCTAGCCCATAATAGAACATGAGGTCGCGGACAAAAGGGTGGAGGGGAAACCCTAGTCCGCGGAGAAAGTGGGGGATGAATACTACCCACTCGTTGGGCTCCAGAGTGGGGATGATCTGCTTTTTGGCAGGGAGACGGTGGGCGATGTCCGTGGCCAAGTACCCCGCTTCCCGTAGTTCCTTGATGTTCTTCTCCGTGATGGAGGAAGCCATCCACTTGCCGTGGGAGCCGGATCCAGACATGTATGGAGTGTTTGGTGGTGGCGGAAAGGATTGAAACTTGGGTGCTGGAGCTCGAGGATGGGAAGGCTGAGGAAGAAGAAGGCGCAGGGTAAAAAGACGGGTCCTTATCCTCTTAAGAAGGCAGTGAATATCAAGCTCCTCCTCGCGAGCCTTAAAACTCGCCTATTCCTAAGGGGTCGTGCGAACAACACGGTTGGATTACCCAAACCCGTATTGATGAGAATCCCGCAATAAGGGGACATGATCTTTGCTTCGACAAGACATGTCAATAGAGGCCGCGCCTCGAAACATGAGGCGGGAGGCCAAAAAATGATTCAAAATAATAATAAGGCCAGAACATAACGTCTCACCGAAAAAGCTGTCAATGGACATGACTTATTATGTTTAAGTATTTCACCCTTGTGGTTCAGGGTTGTAACTGTTATACAGAGCCGGATATAGTTCTTTTGTTCAACTGCTTTGGAGTATTCAGAGGAGGAACCCGCCTTGCAATGACGAAGACAATCTGCGCCCCGGACACATCGTCATTGAAGCCTGGTTCAGGGGCTACTGAGGGAGTCCTGGATTAGGGGGTCCCCGGGCGTCCGGGCTATGTGACATGGGCCGGACTGATGGGCCATGAAGTTACAAGATAGAAGGTCTTCCCCATTGTCCGGATGGGACTCTCCTTTGCGTGGATGGCAAGCTTGGCGTTCGAATATGAAGTTTCATTTCTCTGTAAACCGAGTCTGTACAACCCTAGGCCCCTCCTGTGTCTATATAAACCGGAGGGTTTAGTCCGTACAGGCAATCATAATCATACGTGCTAGACATCTAGGGTTTAACCATTACGATCTCAAGGTAGATCAACTCTTGTAACCTCTATACTCATCAAAGTCAATCAAGCAGGAAGTAGGGTATTACCTCCATTAAGAGGGCCCGAACCTGTGTAAATATCGTGTCCCCTGTCTCCTATTACACTTCTGCAGGATGCTGCTAGCGCGACACTACGATCAGAGACCCTTTGAGAAACTGTGTGCGATGCCATAATCGCAAACGGTGTTGTATGAAAACCGTCAGAAATGTGTAAAACGTTTGCGATGATGGGTGCATCAAACACGGTTCAGGTTTTAGTTGCGTGTGTGATGAAGGGCATATGGTTAACCCATTCGAACTGTTTGCGATGAGGCAGAACAACAGAAACGGGCAGCCATATCAATGTGTGTGCGATATATGGCATACAGTTCGCTCCGATGAACCGTTTGCTATTAGGGAGTGCAACATAAATGGTTAGCCAGATCAAGGTGTGTGTGATATAGGGCATACGGTTCACTCGGACGAACTGTTTTTGATTAGCGAATGCAACAGAAACGGTTCAACTTAACAAGATGTGTGTGATACATGGCAAACAGCCGACTCGGATGAATTGTTTGCGATGAGAAATTACAGCACAGACGGTTAATACAGTTAGTTCGTGTGTGATTCTGTGTGTACAAAAAACTTTGAAAAATGCAAACTAGTTGCTTGCGGTGGCTAGGAATATCACACACGATGCGTCTGCGAGTACTCGTGTGCGATGATTAGTAAGTTACACATACGTTTCCTTATGTTAACACTTGTGTGATAAATAACACGCGACACTGGATACAGTATTCGGGTTGTGTGTGTGCTCCACTTAGTCTTCCCGCGCTCCACATGGATGAATTGTAAAATCCACGCCTATTCCCTCACCGGTTTCCCGCCACCAGCTAACGGCTTGCTGCATATAACCCAGGCGGCAACGCACCGCCGCGACACTCTGCGAAGATCTAGTCCTCACACATCTACCATTAGTTATTCCAAGCATGCCAGGCAACGACCAAAGCTTCGACGTCGACGCCTACCTGTGTTACATCTTCCGCAAGGAGAACGAGCCGGAGCAGGTCAGGGAGCAAGAGCTTCATCGGCCGGTGCAGGCACCATGGCCCATCGGCAGCGATATCGGCGTCATAGTCCTTGGGAGCACAATCGACATATTGTAGAGGAGGTGTGAAGAGCAGTTTGCCATCCACTGTGCAAAAGATCCAGAGCTACTCGGCGACATGATTGACGACCCACCCGAAGAGCCTCCGTCACCAGTGCTCATCGAGAGCCTGATGCCCTGCAAGGAATGGGCAGAGGACCTCTGCGATTCAGTCAAGATAAAGGCAGCCTACGGCTTCATCATTGCCCGCGGCGGCCGTTTCAACCTCGATCCCGATGATGTGGTGGCCAGGCTCGAGCACATCCTTGGCAGAGTTGACGTCCCTGACGAAGTAGAACATCGCCAATGTGATATCTTGAGGATGCAGGTGATCGACGGAATTTGCTACCAGGCTAGAGACATGGAAATGGAGCGATTCCGTGGAGTTGTCATGCGCGCGATTGCACGCTGTCAAGCTCTTCTGGAAGAGGCCCAGCAGCCCCAAGAGCCTCCTAGCGCCAGCAGCTCCGTAGGCGGAGGCAGGTCGGGACACTCGGAGTGAACGGCCGCAAGGGTGCTGTGTTGATCATGGAGTACGAGAAGACAATCGTCGGAAGGCCGCCAGCTCAGCCTTTTAGCTTATATTTTATTATAATTTTATGCATATGTAGGTCGTGAGTGTTCTGAGCCTTACCGCATTTGGCATTTTAAATTATCCTTAATATGTAAGACAATTATTAAGAATTATTAACAGTTGCCATTGTAACTTTGCCTCAACGGCGAGCAGAGCACGCGCTGGGACGCCAGAGTGGAGTGCGCCGCGGCCGCCTCAACGGCGAGCAACCACGTGGTCAACCTTCTGCCAGCAATAAATTTTGACCTTGTTTCTCGTCACATTGCTGATTACAACGCAATAAGTAACTGCAAATCAGTTCACACCTATCAAACTAATATGTGCTCACACTTAGCACCGGGCTATAAAAACTACCCACTCAAAAATTACTTCATAGTTCCTCTCCTCATCACCCACAAAACTGGTTTTGTCTGTCAAGTCATTCCACCATGGCCGGTAGGAGGAGTTTAGGGTGTACATATAACCAGGCAGCAAAGACCAAGGCCGAGGAAGCACTAGAGAGGTCCCGCAGCGAAGCCGCAGATGGAGCAGAGATGTCTCGGCGCGCTGCGGAGCCCTCGAACGAGCTCTCACGGGCACACGAGGGCTCTCACAAGCGCATTCACGGCGTCGGCCATCACGACGAGCCGGCGTTCCTGAAGTCCTTCGCAGGCGACGACGACATTCTCGCTGGCGTCACTACACAGCAGGAGCTGGTCGACGGCTTGATGAAGCTGCTCAATATCAGCGATGCCTCGGTTGACAAGGCGACCGGCCTCGTCGAGCAACTCATAGATGACAATGCGAAGCTCATCAAGTTGGTCACCGAGAAGGAGGAGGAGGCCGCCAACTGGAAGATGCTGCATGAGCAGAGCAGTGCCTCGGAGATGATGCTGAAAGCGGTCGTCGAGGAACTGATGGGTGGCTTGAGGAAGCTCCCGATCGAGCGCGAGCAGGAGGTGGAGGAATCCGTGGCTGCTTTCAAGAAAATTCGTAAGGAATTGAAGAAGGAGTTGGAGGATTTCGCCGCCCGGCGATCCATCGACGAGTAGAGACAGTAGCGACCCAAATCATTGTTTGCAATTTCCTTCTTCTCTTGCCCCTGTGTCTTCCGGGCTTTGCCGCATGTGGCATTTTAAATTATCCGTAATATGTAAGACAATTATTATGTGCGCCATTGTAAATTTGTCTTCGTATTATCCGTTTGGCATTTTATTTGTGGTCGTATTATCCGTTGCTCTATGTGGCAATTTAAATTAGGGCGGAATACTAGTTGAAAACACGACCAAAGTGTCGGGGAAACTGCCTCCACGAGCACCTATGGGGACGGAGCCCCTTTTCGGTTCGGCGGGGGGCGGAGGTCGCACGAAGAGCAGATCGAGGCGAGGCACACGAGCGGTTTACCCAGCTTCGGAGCTCTCCGGAGAGATAATACTCCTACTGCTGCTTTGTGGATTGTATTGAGTTCTTGCTCGGGAGCGCTAAGTGCTACAGTACGCACCAGCAGCTAACGAGACCGAGCGTGAGTGTTCTACTGTTCGTCCTCCCTTTTCCTACGTTACGCATGGGCCTCCTTTTATACGCTCAAGGGGTCTCCGACAGGTGGCAACGTAGGCAAGGGCAAAAATGGAAAAGGTGATGCGGTTGGTACAGCTACCTGCACAGTGTATCATACCTAACCCTGACGGCAGGGGACAAAGGCATTAAATGCCTATCTACGTCGCCCAAACAGTGCAGGAAAGGGACCGTCAGGGACGCCACCGCTCGCCACGATGGCGATCTTGTCAGCGCCGCTTGCCATAGTGTACCCCTGGCTGCACAGCCTCCTGCCATGTACGCCTGGAAGGGTCCCAGAGCGACACGTAGGTGGGTGTGCTGGAGCGCAGGTACAGAGTGGTTGCTCGCCGCGGCAAGCGCCTTCCTGCGGCCGTTGTCTTGTCGCGTCCGAAAGCTTGTCGCTCACCGGACCCTGCCGAGACGCATGGCGCGTCGCGGCAAGTTCCTTGAGATGCCCTGGTTGGCCTTCCCGGCAAGCTCCTCTTGCCGGGGTCTTGTGCTTTGAGTGGCCTTCCCGGCAAGCTCCTCTTGCCGGGGACTTGTCTCCTTGGCTTAAATACTTTGTTCTTGAATGGCTCCAAAGGAACCACAGAGGACCTTGGTGGTCACCCGGCAAGCCTTGCCGCGGGGTGCTGCGACTGCCCGTGCACAAGTTCGGGACACTAGGGTACCCCTACTCTAGTACACCGACAGGAGCCCCTGGGCCTGGGCCATACACGGTGCCAAGCGCTGTTGGGCCAGGCCCAAAACAGGGCACGGGCACACGCGGCCTGGGTCACGCCATATCTTACTCCGTATCCACCACGCCCTCCCCGAACGGCACGCGTCGATTGCGGCGTCGTGGGAGAGGTCGTGGGCGGTTTCTTTATTCGGAAAAGCGGAATGTCTGCTCCCTTCCTCCTTATAAGCAGGGGAAACAGGGGCAGTTCGCCCATCTGCCCGTTGCTATTCCTTCCTCGAGAATCTCCGCCACTCCCCTTCTTCCCAAAGCCGAAGGAGAGCAGCGCTCCGCCCCCAGCGCCACCAACACCACCAACGCCGTCGTCCTCCCTCACCATTCCCGCCATGGCTCCGAAAGCCGAGAAGGCGAAGTCAGCCGAGGCGCAGCGGCTCGCGGCGCTGCGAAAGGAGCGGGCAATCTTCCCTCCGAGGCTTGACGCGGAAGAGCTGAAGGAGTACTACTACCTCTTCTGGTCGACGGCGACGCGGGCGCACCCGCGCATGAGGGTACTCCCAGCCGCCGCTTGGAAAAAGGCTCCCACTGGGTACCCTTTCTTCGCCTTGTTCTTCTACTGCGGGCTCTGCCCGCCCTTTTCTGAATTTTTCTGTGACGTCATGAACACCTATGGGATCCGCCTCCTTGACTTCACCCCCAATGCTATCCTGACCATGGCAGTTTTCGCACATCTCTGCGAAAACTTTGTCGGAATCCATCCAAACGTAGCCCTTTTCCGCCACTTCTTTTCACCTCGAGTTGAGAAAGGAGAGCCCTTATCAGGCGGAATCGCCTGGATCTCAAAATCCGGCAAGAAGGATGCTTATCTGGATGGAGAGTTCCGCAACAAGTGGGAGGAGTGGAGGGCGGACTGGTGCTGATTGTCGAGGAGAACCTGCAGCCATTTACCGCCCTGCGCCAAACTCCAGTAGTGCGCGGCAGTGATTGGAGTAGCTTGGCCCCGGAAGACGACAGACTAAAGATTGCCGTCGCCCGGATCCTACGCCTCAGGCTTGCCGGGCTTGCTATAGGAGCGGTTGGCGCAGATTTCCTTCGCCGCCACATCGCCCCCCTGCAGGAGAGGAGGAGACCCGCCTGGGAGTTCCAGAATGCGGCGGATATCATGAGGCTGCGGCCGGGCCTCAACTTCAACTTCACTGTCCTGGAGCTCAACTCGATGCTCCAGGAGCTGTTCAAGTATGACCCACAGCATCCCGAAGTGTTCAGGTTGCCGAGGGGCGTCGTTCCGCTGTGCAACAACTCCTCGCTCGACCGCATCCGTGCAATGATGCCGCTGTGCAACTCGCACGGAATTGACCCAGCCTGGATAGAGCCTGCAGATGATGTCGTGCGGGCGTTCTTCGACGGCTTGGTAGAAGTGCCGATCGACGCCAACGAGCAGAGGGGTCTCACCCGGGACACCACCGATGAGGAGCTCAAGCGCATCGCCACCAGGCTGGAAGAGGCGGCGGCAGCCGCAGCTGCGGGCGAGTTTGGGTTCACCGTGGAGGAGGCAGAGGCAGCAGAGGCGGCAAGCCTTGCCGAGCGAGAGGATCTGGCCGGCGAGGGAGAGCCTGCCGGACATGACATCGGGCCGAGCGGGCCCGCTGAGGATACGAGCGGCTCGTTGGAGATTGGCTCCTCCTCCTCTTCGTCTTCGGACAGCTTGCCGCAAGCAGAGCCCCCGTCTCCACCAAGAAGGCGTCTTCGCAAGGCCGGGGACGTAGCGGAGCGGCGGACGAGTCAACCCCCGCCGCGCCGCACGACACGCTCCACTGCGGCAAGTTCTGTTGCCGCGGAAGCACCTCACGCTGCAGCGGCAACTGGAGAGGGGTCCTCCCGGTCCGCCGCTCCAGCTCCCACCAAGTGGCCAAGAGATCCTACTCCTCCGCCTCCTCGCGCCGGAGGTGGGCCAGGCTTTGACTTCTCCGCGCTCAGCTCCGACGAGGAAGAAGAGTAAGATTCTTGTTGTGCTTGTACGTCTTCAATACTAGTTGTCTTGTCTTGTATCTCATTTGCTTTACTCTGAACTCATTCCTTTTTAGGACTCTGGCCCAGAGAGCGGCAAAGAGAGCCAAGGTCCCGGTGATTGTCATCGAGGATGATCCCACCGTGCCAGCAGGGGGTGTGCCCGAGACAAACTTGCCGGACCCGGCAGCTATTCTTCAGAGCTGCCCCCAGCGCAGCCCCCAGCGTAAGTATATGGTTTGCTTCCCGCTATTGGGCGCGCATGGATACTCTTTGCTTGCTGATATCTGACTGTTGGCTTGTGTAGGAGTAGAGCAGCCCCACCAGGAGCGTCCGGACGCCGCCCCTGACATGCCATCTGCTTCGACTACGCCGCCAAGGGAGATTTCTCCGGCAAGGGAGAATCCTCCGACAAGGGAGAGCTCCCCGGCAAGGGAGAAGTCTCCGACAAGGGAGAGCTCCCCGACAAGGGAGAAGTCTCCGGCAAGGGACAGTACCAGCGACCCCCCGGCAGCGGAGATCCCAACTACCGAGCCTGGTACAGGTACTTCTTGCTTCTAAACTTCCCTTGGGTTCTTCTTCCTTCGATCTTCTTTTTGGATATCTGCTTGACTTTTCTTCCTTTTCCGGCCGTCAGATCCATCTACTGCGGAGCCGATGGAGACTGAGGTGGCTGTTGATGATGCCGCCGCCACCGAAGAAGCGGCCGGCGCTGATGATCCCGCCGGCGAAGAGGCCGCCAAGGCTGCCGCCGCAGCAGCTGACGAGGGGTCTCGCGATCGCACTGACGACCCTGAGGCCGCAGGAGCGACAGGCGCTACACCGACCGCCGATCCTCCCGCCGCTGTCGCAGCGTCAGGCTCCGAAGAGCCCCAGCCAGGCGTCTACTTGAAGGCCGGCGATGGCGTCTTCATCAACCTCCCCTGGGCGTCAACGTCCAGGGCGCCGGTCGAAGGAGAAAGCTTTGACGTGGAGGTGCTCGCCTCTGCTGGGCTAACGTTGGTCGACGCGCCAAGCAGTAGCAGCGACGAGCCTGAGGAGGAGCGACTGCTGCGGAAGCTGGTGTCGCTCTACCGCGCTCGACAAGCCAAACTGGAGTCCCGCGAAGCGCTTGTCGCGAAGGCGGGGCTGGACATGGAGAAGCGCGCGGAGGAGCTCCGAGGTCTCAACCAGGCAGCTCTCCGGTTGCTGGCGGCGGAGCGTGTGCAGCTCGATGAGGCGCAGAAGGCCTTCATCCTCGAGAAGGCAGAAGTTGCAGAGCAACAGCGGCTTGCCGCCGAGGAGCTATCTGCGCGGGAGGGCGAGTTGGTGCAGCTGAAGGCCAGCCTGGACAGCCACGAAGAGGAGCTTGCTGCGCGTGAGCAAACACTCAGCGGAGCTCTCAAGGAAGCAAAGGACGCTGCCGCAGCTATCGAGGCCGCCAAGAAGGAGCTGGAGACGAAGGTGGCGCAGCTGGAGACTAATCTCAAGGCGAGCGGTGAAGAGCTTGCCGCGCTCAAGCATGAGCGCGAGAAGGACGCCTACACCTTTGGCGAGCTGCAGGGTCGTCTTGCCGAGAAGATCAAGGAGCTTAGCGCCGCCAAGGATTCCAACGCCGATCTTGAGCTGAAGGTGGCTGCTTTGACCAAGACGCTGGACGGTGCCAGGGAGTAGGAGGCGGCCCTGAAGAAGGAGATCAAGGCCGACAAGGCGCTGCTGGAGAGCATTGCCGCCACCCAGAACGATTTTAGAGAAACTGTGGAGCAGTGGACGGAGGGTCTTGTGAATGCTGCCGCAGACATCGACAAGGAGCTGGCGCAGCTGGGGATGGAGGATCTCGGGTATCCCTCCGATGAGACCCTCCCATCCAGCGCCAAGCTCACTCTGTTCTTCAAAGGAGTGGCGACGGCCCTCCAGCGACTCCGGGAGAGGATCCCAAAGCAGCTGGCCGACGAGTCGCGCAAGATCTGCGCGGGAGCTCTTCAGAAGGTGTTGGTGAAGGTGGCCTACCGCAACCCGGGCCTCAACCTCACCAACGTCCTCAGATCCCTGCCGGCGGAAGCTGATCTGGAGGCGCTCAAGGACCTTGTCGCACCCATTGTGGACAAGGTGAGAGGGATCAAGAGGGTTGATGGCGATCGTGTGGACTAGGCCGCCCGTTTTGTTCTTTTCTTGTCGCTGCTGATCATGTTATGAAAACAGTCTATTAGAGCCGCGACAAGCTATTTTGTAATATAACTCTATTTTGGGCAGTGATTGCAATGTTATTTCCTTTACTCGATTCCTTCCTTTGTATGTTTTTGCCCTACGCTTTTTAGGGAACTTGCCGGCGTAGGCACCTTTGCCGCGAGCGCTGAGTGCGGGACGTCAGCAGCCTGCTGGCAGTGCCGTTGCCGACAAGAAACCTTGTCGTAACTAGCCGCAGCTCGCTTAAGTTGTTGAGCGAACTCGAAACAAAGTAAGGGCGCGACTCTAGTCGCAGCACACTTAAACTGTTGAGTGAACTCGAAACAAAGTAAGGGCGCAACTAGCCACAAGCCGGTTCCTTCGCGCACAGGTTTTCCATACAAAGCATGGTCGTTCAAGGAAGATAAATTTAAAAAACTTAAAAAAACATCTGATTGCTCAAACTTTGGCAACTTAGCTTTTCTGTCGTTTGCTTCCCGGCAAGGCGAAACTTTCTTGAACGACGCCTGGTCCATACCATTATCTTCCCCTTCCCTCCCAGCAAACTTGTGGGCGAAGGAACCTTCATTTCCTTGAGCAAAAAGGAAGTAGAGAAAATAATGATATGGAGCCTTATGGCTCGTTATTGCTTACCAGGGGCGTTCGCTGCACAAAGTGTCAGATAACTCATGCAAAAAATAAAAAGCATGAAATTGACAAGATGTGCGGAGCACATGGGCTTTATTTGTGCACAGGGTCTGCGCCTGGCTTTGTACAAAGGATCACACGCAACAGCGGCAAGACTAGTACAAAAGGTGGTTGCCGGAACAGGGTCCGACAACCGCGCCTTACGGGTAAAACTTACGAAGATGCTTAATGTTCCAGGAGTTGCTCACCGGAATGCCATCTTCGGTCTCAAGGCGGACAGCGCCAGGCCTAGTGACTCGTTTCACCCGGTAAGGGCCTTCCCACTTCGGCGTCAACTTGTTGGAATTCTTGGCGGACTGAACACGCCGAAGAACAAGGTCGCCTTCCTCGAGACTTCTGGCGTTAACTTTGCGGCTATGGTAGCGGCGCAAAGCTTGCTGGTAGCGAGCAGCTCGTACAGCAGCCTGAAGACGGTCTTCCTCAAGGAGCAGCGCGTCATCTTCCCGCAGCTTCTCTTGCTCAAGCTCATCATAAGCGAGCACTCGAGGCGACCCGTATACGAGTTCCGTGGGGAGAACTGCCTCTGCTCCATAGACTAGAGCGAAAGGTGTCTGGCTAGTGGCTCGATTTGGCGTCATCCTGATCGACCAAAGAACCACCGGCAGCTCCTCAATCCAGTTTCTTCCGCACTTGTGCAGCCTGTCGAAAGTCCTGGTCTTGAGTCCACGCAACACTTCAGCATTTGCCCTCTCCGCTTGACCGTTGCTCCTGGGGTGAGCAACAGAAGCGAAGCAGACCTTGGCGCCAAGGTCTTGGACGTACTGCATGAAGGTGCGGCTCGTGAATTGCGTACCGTTATCGGTGATGATCCTGTTAGGGATCCCGAAGCGGCAAACAATCGACCTGAAGAACTTGACTGCTGACTGTGCTGTCACCTTCCTCACTGGTTCCACTTCCGGCCACTTTGTGAACTTGTCGATTGCGACGTACAAGTACTCAAAGCCCCCGACTGCTCGGGGGAAGGGGCCGAGGATGTCGAGCCCCCAGACCGAAAATGGCCAGGATAAAGGGATCGTCTGGAGAGCTTGAGCTGGCTGGCGTATCTGCTTGGAATGGAACTGGCACGCTTCACACTTGGTTACTTGTGCAGTTGCATCCCGGAGGGCTGTCGGCCAGAAGAAGCCTTGCCGGAACGCTTTGCCGGCAAGTGCTCTTGCACCAATGTGGTGACCACAAATGCCTCCATGTATCTCTGCCAACAGCTTCTGTCCATCTTCCCGGTGAATACACTTCAATTTCACACCGTTGAGTCTTCTTCTGTACAGTGCGTTGTCGACAAACTGGTACATACTTGACTGCCGAGCTACTCTTTCCACTTCTTCTGGCTCTTCGGGAAGTTCTCCTGTCTGAAGGAAACGGACGATCTGCTGTGCCCATGCTGGAGCTTGTGGCTCGACAACAAGGACTAAAGGCACATCTGCTGCTGTGGGAACATTCGCTTCTATGGCGAGAAACTGCGGCTCAGCCGGAGCTTGACGTTCCCCGGCAAGCTTGCCGGAGCAAAACTTGTCGGGAGCGTCTGCTTCAACGGAACAAACCCTGGGGTTTGCCGGAGCAGACTGCTCCCCAGCATTCTCGTTGTTGATCTTGGGGACCTTTTTGGCGGCGGCTTCGGGAAGCTCTGCCGGAAAATAGTCACCAGAAATCAACTTCCTCTTCTTGCTCTGGCCAGTTGATGGCGTCACAGACGGTTGAGTCAGCTTGAGCACAAAGATCCCTGGTTCCACAGGCAACTTAAGTGCTGCGCACTTTGACAGGCCATCGACAATGTCGTTCTGAGCTCTTGGAACATGTTCCATCTGTAGGCCGACAAAGTGCTCTTCTAGCTTCCTCACTTCATCAACGTAAGCTTCCATCAACGGACTCTGATAATTCTTATTTACTTGGCGGACGACAAGCTGCGAGTCACCCTTGACAATGAGCTGCTTGATCCCAAGGTCTGCCGCGATCCTGTGACCGGCAAGCAATCCTTCATACTCTGCAGTATTGTTTGTTGCTTGCTCCTTGGGAAAGTGCATCTGGACTACGTACTTAAGGTGCTCTCCGGTGGGTGCGACAAGCAGTACGCCAGCACCGGCGCCTTGGAGCGAGAAAGCACCATCAAAGTACATCAGCCACTCTTTGTTTGCTTCCTTGACGGGGATGCTCGTTTCTGGAATTTCTTCAACTGGTGTTGGCGTCCACTCTGCTATGAATTCTGCCAATGCTCTGCTTTGGATAGTTGAAGTGCTCTCAAACTTGAGGCCAAAGCTTGACAGTTCCAGTGCCCACTCAACAATCCTGCCTGTTGCTTCGGGATTCTGCAGTATCCTCTTCAGCGGAAAACGAGTGACAACTGTTATCTCATGTGCTTGGAAGTAATGGCGCAGCTTTCTCGAGACCATGAGAAGGCCGAAAAGCAATTTCTGCACACCAGAGTACCTTGACCTAGCCCCCTGCAGAATGGAACTGACAAAGTAGACTGGGCGCTGCACCATTCTCTTCTGCTGTATCTCTTCGCACATCTGCGCAGATCCATCTTTGTCGGGACCAGAGCTTGTCGGGGAAGCCCCCTGCTTGTCGCTGGATGTGCTTGCCGCGGTCGCTGGCTCATCATGAGCCTCCCTCTCCGCTACTAACGCAGCACTAACCACTTGATTGGTTGCCGCCAGATACAACAACAACTTCTCTTGTGGCTTAGGTGAGACAAGTATTGGAGTGGAGGACAGGTATCTCTTCAAGTCCTGTAGCGCAGCCTCCGCTTCCGGAGTCCATTTCATTGGACCTGCCTTTTTCAAAATTTTGAAAAACGGCAGGGCGCACTCAGCAGACTTAGAGATAAACCTGCTGAGAGCCGCCACGCAGCCGGCAAATTTCCGCACATCCTTGACACGCTTCGGTGCTCCGATCTGCTCAATGGCCTTGATCTTGTCGGGATTGGAGGGAAGTCTAGGAGCAGTTGAGCTCGCGCCAAAGCTTCTGATGGAGTGGCGGGTAGCGGTGGCGAACGGTGCGACGAGCGGGATATGCTCGGACTTCCAACGATGTTAGAAGGAGCACTATTCCGTCCAGGCGACCGTACCTCGCTCGCGCCAGCACGTTGGCGTGCATGCCGGCCTTGAGCATCCCGAGATCCGCCAGCTCGATTTAGGTCCAGCAAGCGTATGGTACCGTGAGTACCATGACGCTGCCGGTCCCGCGCTTCCTGAGATGGGCGTGGAGCATCCACGGACGCCCGGTCGTCGTGGGAGCCTGCTACGCCGCCGACGGGCAGCGCAGCCTTGTCCTTGGACCTGGCGGCACCGTGGGCTCCCTCGTCGACGCCCATTCTTCCGCCGGCATCTTCCCCACCAGCCGTTTGCTCCGGCGGCGGTGGGTCTGTTGCGGACGGAGCAGCCGCCTCCGAAGCCTTCTTCTTCGGCGGCATGTCGATGAAGATGTTGAAGATCTAGCTCGTGTGAACGCCGGATTAGGTTCACACAACCTCAACGCCCCCTACCTGGCGCGCCAAAGATGTCGGGGAAACTGCCTCCACGAGCACCTATGGGGCGGAGGTCGCACGAAGAGTAGATCGAGGCGAGGCACACGAGCGGTTTACCCAGCTTCGGAGCTATCCGGAGAGATAATACTCCTACTGCTGCTTTGTGGATTGTATTGAGTTCTTGCTCGGGAGCGCTAAGTGCTACAGTACGCACCAGCAGCTAATGAGACCGAGCATGAGTGTTCTACTGTTCGTCCTCCCTTTTCCTACGTTGCGCATGGGCCTCCTTTTATATGCTCAAGGGGTCTCCGACAGGTGGCAACGTAGGCAAGGGCAAAAATGGAAAAGGTGCTGCGGTTGGTACAGCTACCTGCACAGTGTATCATACCTAACCCTGACGGCAGGGGACAAAGGCATTAAATGCCTATCTACGTCGCCCAAACAGTGCAGAAAAGGGACCGTCAGGGACGCCACCGCTCGCCATGATGGCGATCTTGTCAGCGCCGCTTGCCACAGTGTACCCCTGGCTGCACAGCCTCCCGCCATGTACGCCTGGAAGGGTCCCAGATCGACACGTAGGTGGGTGTGCTGGAGCGCAGGTACAGAGTGGTTGCTCGCCGCGGCAAGCGCCTTGCCGCGGCCGTTGTCTTGTCGCGTCCGGAAGCTTGTCGCTCACCGGACCCTGCCGGGACGCGTGGCGCGTCGCGGCAAGTTACTTGAGATGCCCTGGTTGGCCTTCCCGGCAAGCTCCTCTTGCCGGGGTCTTGTGCTTTGAGTGGCCTTCCCGGCAAGCTCCTCTTGCCGGGGACTTGTCTCCTTGGCTTAAATACTTTGTTCTTGAATGGCTCCAAAGGAACCACGGAGGACCTTGGTGGTCACGCGGCAAGCCTTGCCGCGGGGTGCTGCGACTGCCCGTGCACAAGTTCGGGATACTAGGGTACCCCTACTCTAGTACACCCTCCGCACGAAGAGCAGATCGAGGCGAGGCACACGAGCGGTTTACCCAGCTTCGGAGCTCTCCGGAGAGATAATACTCCTACTGTTGCTTTGTGGTTTGTATTGAGTTCTTGCTCGGGAGCGTTGAGTGCTACAGTACGCACCAACAGCTAATGAGACCGAGCGTGAGTGTTCTACTATTCGTCCCCCCTTTTCCTACGTTGTGCATGGGCCTCCTTTTATATGCTCAAGGGGTCTCCGACAGGTGGCAACGTAGGCAAGGGCAAAAATGGAAAAGGTGCTGCGGTTGGTACAGTTACCTGCATAGTGTATCATACCTAACCCTGATGGCAGGGGACAAAGGCATTAAATGCCTATCTACGTCGCCCAAACAGTGCAGAAAAGGGACCGTCAGGGACGCCACCGCTCGCCACGATGGCGATCTTGTCAGCGCCGCTTGCCACAGTGTACCCCTGGCTGCACAGCCTCCCGCCACGTACGCCTGGAAGGGTCCCAGAGCGACACGTAGGTGGGTGTGCTGGAGCGCAGGTACAGAGTGGTTGCTCGCCGCGGCAAGCGCCTTGCCGTGGCCGTTGTCTTGTCGCGTCCGGAAGCTTGTCGCTCACCGGACCCTGCCGGGACGCGTGGTGCGTCGCGGCAAGTTCCTTGAGATGCCCTGGTTGGCCTTCCTGGCAAGCTCCTCTTGCCGGGGTCTTGTGCTTTGAGTGGCCTTCCCGGCAAGCTCCTCTTGCCAGGGACTTGTCTCCTTGGCTTAAATACTTTGTTCTTGAACGGCTCCAAAGGAACCACGGAGGACCTTGGTGGTCACCCGACAAGCCTTGCCGCGGGGTGCTGCGACTGCCCGTGCACAAGTTCGGGATACTAGGGTACCCCTACTCTAGTACACCGACACAAAGCAAATGCTGCCATGGGATCACAAGCAAACACCCTCCATCCAGGTGCTTTAATTAACCAATTAATGGAGAAGTTGTGAGCGAGGCGGGCGGCGGCTGGTGCATGGAGGTCAAAGAGCTCACTTCCCGGTGAGCATGGGCGGCCTTGCTGCTCGCACGTGTCCCGTCGAGCCTGCGAGGTGGACAGGATGCACGCGTCCCGTCGAGCCTGCGCAGTGGACTGCTCGCACGTGTCCCCTCGAACCTGCACGGCGGACTTCTCACACTCGTCCCATCTAATCAAACAGCCACACGCACGCCATCTAGTATGGTTAAATTTCGACACGGTAAATATAATACAACCGTTTGTGATATTAACGTGTCAGCTTTTTGTTTCAAAAAGGACTTCGTTGGCTACTAATGTGTGCGCCTCTTCTCAAACTGGACGATTTTTTTACCACAGCATATATGTGCCATGTCATGAAACCATGCCAAGTTTCATGTTTTTTGGGTGACTTTTTTATTTACTGGGATTTGAAAACCGAGATTCTCATTGTTTCAGGACGACGACAAGTTTGTAATTCATTCTCATTCTTTAAACGAGACCTAAACATGCACCCAATGACACATGTACGATTTCCCACCCATTTTGCCTCACTGGAGCATGTGGTTGTAGATCAAATTTGAATTATGGACTACATTAAATGCATAGAAAACTTAGTAATTAGTAATATATATACAATGGCCAAACAAACCCTAAACAGTTCCAAATTTCAGCCAGGCACTCCTGTTATTTTATGTTGCCTATAGAAAACAAAGTTCAAGGCGAGAAGAGGCATCGATTATCGTTTCGGCCACAAGAGGGGCATGTTTCCTACCGGAACCACAAGGGTTGTGACAGGCTCCTGTTTGTAAAAGGCTTGTAATATAGCTTCGCCCAAATTGGACAATTATATATACCATGTAGTGACACCATGCCAAGTTTCATGATTTCCTGGTGAGTTTTGGATTTACAGACATTTGAAAACCGAGATTCGCAATGTTTGTGGCCAGGCCAGGATGGCAAGACGGTTGAATTCGTTCCAATTCGTTCCATGGGACCTAAACATGCACCCCAAGGAAACATGTATGTTTTTTCTAGCCATTTTGGTGCACTGGAGCATGTATTTGTAGTTCGGATTTGAATGATGGACATTAAATGCCTAGAAAACTCAATTAATGAATAAAAAGGTCAAACGAACCCCGAATAATTTCAAAGTTCAGCGCGAATCTCCAGTTGTTCCGTGTCACGTGTAGAAGAAAATACAAGGCTAGAAGAGGGAGTGATTATCGTTTGGCCCACAAGGGGACACGTTTCCCCATCGAAACCACGAGGGTTCTTGCGACAGGCTCCGGTTTGTAAGAAAGCTCGGCCCAAATTGGCAATGTTTTTACCACGACATATATGTGCCATGACATGACACCTTGCCACCTTTGATGACTTTCTGGTGAGTTTAGGATTTATGGGGACTTAAAAACCGAGATTCAAAATGTTTGAGGAAGAGCCAGGACACCGGTACGGTTGTAATTAGTTCCCATTCCTGGCACGAGACCTAAACATGCACCCAAGGACACATGTATACTTTTTCTAGCCATTTTGGTGAACTGGAGCATGTATTTGTAGTTCCGACTTGAATTATGGACATTAAATGCCTAGGAAACTCAATTAGTGTATAAAAAGGCAAAATAACCCTGAATAAGTTTAAATTTCAACACGAATATCCTGTGGTTCCATGTTGCCAATGGAAGAAAATACAAGGTGAAAAGAGGCAGTGATTACGTTTTGCCCACAAGGGGAACATGTTTCCCTATCAGAACCACGAGGCTTCTTTGAGAGAAGCTCCAGTTTTTGTAAGAGGTTTGTAATAAAGCTTGGCCCAAATTGGACAATGTTTTTACCACGAGATATATGTGCCATGACGTGACACCATGCCACCTTTGATGACTTTCTGGTGAGCTTAGGATTTATGGGGACTTAAAAACCGAGATTCGAAATGTTTGAGTACGAGCCATGACACCAGTACAGTTGTAATTCGTTCCCATTCCTGGCATGGGACCTAAACATGCAACCAAGGACACATGTATATTTTTTCTAGCCATTTCGGTGAACTAGAGCATGTATTTGTAGTTCAGATTTGAATTACGGACATTAAATGCCTAGGAAACTCAATTAGTGTATAAAAAGGCCAAACGAACCCTAAATAAGTTTAAATTTCAGCACGGATATCCTGTCATTCCATGTTGCCCGTAGATGAAAATATAAGGTGAAAAGAAGCAGTGATTACATTTCGCCCACAAGGGGGACACGTTTCCCTACCGGAACCACGAGGCTTCTTTGAGAGAAGCTCCGGTTTGTAAGAGACTTGTAATAAAACTTGCGCCATAATGGACGAAAAAAATTCCTCGACATATAAGTGCGATGTCGTGACACCATGGCAGGTTTCATGATTGTCAGCTTAGTTTTGGATTTACGGGGATTTAAAAACCGAGATTCTTCTCACGAAATGTTTTCAAATAGCACACGGTTCACTCACGAAAACCGATACTCAATGAAAACTTCATGGAAACCATATTTTAAAGTTTCATAAAAATCTGAAAAAATGTGGGATGTTAAGAAGGTGACGTTTTATTGCGACACAAAATTCCGAGTTGAAAAACATTACGAGATGTGAGCGATGAAAAAGACAAATTCCGCCCTGAATAGTGACTACTATTCGGCACTATTCAACACTGATTTTGTCTTTTTCATAGCTCACATCTCTTAATGTGTTTCAACTTGAGATTTTGTGTGCCAATAAAACATCATCCTCTTAACATCCCTCATTTTTTTGATTTTTTTTGAAACTTCAAAACATCTTTTTCTCGTGGTTTTCACCGGTTTCCACCGAATGTTGGTCTCCGTATGATATTCGCCCCCGCCCCCTTGCTGCACGCGCGATCTGAGTCCTGCGTTCTGACTGGACAGAACCCAAACCCCAGGGATCGTATGTGTGCACCGTTGGATGCTCCCAGATCGAACGGCAACCCTGAGCCCTTTCGACAGCACATGCAGTACATGGGTAAGAACTGTGCGCATGCGTCGTGTAGCTCACGCTTCCTTCTCTACTAGGTTTTCATTCAAAACAGGCTATCGTTTATCGCCACTCCTCTCATCGGTTTCCCGCCTCTTCTCCCAGATATGCATGATGTAGATGTTCGTTTAATTCTTATAGTTCATCTCATCCAAAATCAATTAGTTTTGTAAAAACTATTTTAAGATTCATGGAATTGTGCATTGTAAAGGTAAAAACAAAAAGTGACAATTCATTTAGAAAAAAAACGGTTTGGGTAATTAAGATATGGAAGATTCTAGAGAACAAAGGAGAAGTGCTTGTGTTTTGAGGTTTGTGCATTATGCTTTAGTTCAACCATGGAGTCTTCTAGATTGTACATGTGGCAGAATCTGTCAGAATGTAGATGATATCCACGGCTAGTAGTGCTCGGATTTGCCATCTCTGCACCATCGGATTGGCTTCATCCAGCGAGCAACTTTCATAGTTATTCGCACACTATATATGTGTATATATATAGATGTGTCCCATGCTAGACAAAATAAAGTTTGAGCGCATGTGTGGGACGACCCCCCTGCTACCGCCTCGAAGTTGGGAAACTGACATCATAGGTATTGAACCAGGCTTGGAGTTGGGTACGGTGTTCGGTTTGTAATGTACTTGGCGTGGCCCATTGAAGTTGTGCATTTGGGATTTAAACACATCATACACCATCGTACCCATACATATTTTCGGGCCGCATGCAGTGTATACAGGGTCTTCTGATCGACCACGTCTCCCTTGTGCGGTTTTTTGTGACGACACGGATATCCGTGGGCTCCCCGAGTGTATATATATCATCCCTTTGACCGATAATGAGGGCTATGTGTTGGCCATGAATGGATTCCTCCTAGTTCATGTTAGGGCCGGTCACCATCAAATGTCGGTCAACCAAAGCTCAAGCTCATGCATTGTCAGGATTCCCTCCCAGATGATCGGATTGCTGGTTTCGACCTACATCAAACCCTGCGTATGTATCTCGTCCTTAACTACCTTGCCTTCATGGTTGTTGTCTGTATCGAGAGGTAGGCACCACATCTAAGTTGTACATTATTCTATATTGAAAACACACATCACCCCTTCCCAACGTACATAATTTTGGGCCATATGCAAGAGGTGCTGGTTTTGTGGTCCCTCTCGTGCGATGTTTATGATGGTTCAATCTATTGGCCCAAGCGGTTTATTGACAACAACTGTCATTTGACCAAACGAAAGATTCATTGGTCCGTCTTATGGTAGGTCATGGCGACATGCATGTATGACCAAAGTATCGATCATTACTTGCATCCGCCTTGCTGACACGAAGTGGGAGGTGGTGGGCCAAGCATCCTAGCTAGGTACGACATTATGTCATTATATATATCCTAGCTAGGTGGTTGTTAGGGTGCTTTCGGGTTTGCGAGGTAGGTGCCACCAAAGTTATGCATTGTGTATTTAAAGTTTTAAACATCCCCAATATTCGTACATATATTTGGCCACTTCCAGGTGGTTCTTGACTTCTGGCCCCTCTCATCGATCTTCAATGACGCGCCCAACCGTGGGCCCGCGGGGTCAAAGTTGTGCATTGGAATTTTGAACATCACATACCACCCTTTTCACTCGTATATATTTGGGCCACATGCTGGTGTGGCTGTCTTTTGACCCTCCCTAACATTATTTATTGCTACGAAGACTCTGACGATCCTCAACGGACACAGGGTATAATATCTAAACCGTGTGCGATACAAGTGCGATGTGAATCACCACGACCGCGCAAGCGCGAGCAAATTAAGGTGGAGGTACTGGCTGAACTATGTGCGATGCAAGTGCGCTGAAATCACCACGACCGCGCAAGCGCGAGCAAAGGGTGGAGGTACTGGCTTAACCGTGTGTGATGCAAGTGCGCTGTAAAACCACCACCTGTGGAAGCTAAAGGCGGGTAAGTTTATTTGGAAATTAGGACGAACTGTGTGCCATAGACCAGCTAGCTAGAAATATAAAAAACAAACTACCCGCCTTGAGCGTTGCAAAAATCGACGGATCCACACCACTTTTCCTTATTATCATACACGCATATTGTTATTGGACCGTACGCGATCTTGGGCACTCCCGCCCCGCATCAATTCCTTTACCCAAATTTTAGTAGCCGCCGTACTTCAACCGTCGCCCACACTCCTCCAGCACCGACCTTATAGTAAAATTTTAGCAGCCAAGGCATTTGAACCGTCGCCCTCCCTCGTCCACCACCATCTCCACCCACCATTACTAAAATTTTCAGTAGCCGCGGCGTATCCTCAAACACCACCCCCCTCCACAGTCCCCCACCCGCCCCCTCCCCCCTTCGAACCCTAGCTCGCGGCCGCCGTCGGCGCCGCCGCCAACCCTGCCGGTCTGCCCGTTCCTCCTAGCTTAGATAATAAATCTCAGGTTATCCAGAGATTCCCATACCGTCGCCCCACTCCCCTGAGTTTTTAGATGAGGCCTGCGGTGACCCTCCTCGCCAGGTCCACATCCCCTGCTCCAGAATGTCGGAGCCTAAGCTCGACCACGTATCCCGGGGAGCCCGACGAGCATTCGTCCAAGAAGAGGTTTATCATGGCGTCTCCGACGGACGTTGGTGAGGTGGTCGTCGTTCGCACCGACCTATCGATCCCGGAGCAACACGTCGCCGCGGAAGCTGGCGAAGACTTTGACTATGTTGCCATGCCGAAGGCTTCATGTCAGCGGGCTAGTGCATTACTGTATCTCGGGAAGGCTCACTACGACATCAAGCTTCACGCGGGCCATGTCACAAGTTAAGTGGTCCATCCCCAACCCCTCTGGCTCAACCGCTGTCGATCTCTTCGACAGCCCTGCCGCTGATCTCCTCCACCAAGCGGTCAAGGATTTGCGAGCTTTATACGCCATTGAGCCCATTTTGTCACTTCTGAAGGACACGTTCTATGGCGGCGGCTTGGGATCCTCAATTGCCAAGTCAGATCTCATCGACCACGACCACGACCACGAGGAGGGCACCCACGAAGGTTCTTCCAAGGTGAAACAGCCCATCTGTGATATCATAGAGCGCACAATGGGTCTGTGCTCTTCCAACTGGAAGGATCCCGTCCATGAAATGTGAGGCAACATTCTATCAGCAAACATTACCTTTTCTAGCTTGCCAACCCGTACCCTTTGTTGTAGTAGCATTTGTCATGCGGTGCTTTAATTGTGCCGTGTTTAATTATTTTAGTTATGCAAAAATGTATTGTTCAATAGGTCTATGTGATGTTTAAGTATGAATTGTCCACTTTAGTTTCATGAATGGCTATATTTGGTTGTTTATAGTGAGTAGATGCCTTGTTTATCTGTATTTGGTTGTTAGGTTGGTTGGAGTGAGCACTTTTTCAGTTATCGAGCAGATGCCTTGTTTATCTGTGTTTAGTTCTTAGTTTGGTTGAAGTGAGTATTTGTCCAGTTATCAAGAAGATGCCTTGTTTATCTGTATTTGGTTGTTAGGTTGCTTTTTTATAGCATTTCTCCAGTTATCAAGCAGATGCCTTGTTTATCTATATTTGGTTGTTAGGTTGCTTTTTTAGCATTTCTCTAGTTATCAAGTAGATGCCTTGTTTATCTTTATCTGCTTGTTAGGTTGGTTGCAGTGAGCATTTGTCCAGTTTTCAAGCATATGCCCTATTTATCTGTATTTGCTTGTTAGGTTGGTTGCAGTGAGACTCTGTCCATTTTTCAATGGCTATATTTGGTTGTTATACTGGTCATTTATGCCTTGTTTATTTCAGTCATTCACAATGTGTGGTTCATTATGTGCAAGTCAGAACTGTGCCGCTCGACTACATCAATACCAGTTTGAACGGCTATATTTGGTTCCAGTTATTCCTGGTGTAGTTAACACATGCCCTTTATTTCAGTTTTATGCATTTATCCAGTGTGATATTTAAGCATTATCTACGTTCTATTCATTTTCAACAATACCAGTTTGAATTGCAATATTTGATGGCTGTTAAGCCTGCTTCGGTAACATTGCCTTCCATTTTATATCTGCTTTAACAGCATGCTGAAGCCAACACATTCAAGGTATCGTTTGGAGATGATGTTGCTTACCTTTGCTATATTTGTTTGATGTTAATATTGCTGTAATTATCATGCCTTTCCACTACTTATGCAGGACAACAACGGGAGTGGCCACCATTTTCCGCCGAGGTCAGCTTCATCCCTCGGCTTGTACTCCCCCCGTTGTTCCATAATGTAGTGCATATAGATCCAGGCCTGGACACTAATTAGCTTCTAATATTGACTTGTTGCTTGTAGGTACATATGCCCTTGGCAAGGATCCATGCATCGACCCTTTTTGCGTATGGGGCAATGAGATATTGATGAACAAGCATCAAGTGAGGAAACTGATAAGGATTATTAGCAAAAAGATACAAATGGTGGCAAGCAAATTATTTGTTTATGCTCTATCCAACACAACAGTAAGTTGTAGGATGGTAACTACAAACTCTGCAGCCTTCTCTTTTTACTGCCCATAATGAGTTGTTAGACAACAATGTTTGAATCTTTTTCGTTCCTAGCGGTTCCCAAAGCAATTCACTCAAGATTACCTCGCAAAGTACATGATTTGTGGACACGCAATGAAGGTTAAAGTATTTCATCCAGACTACAATGAGCATCGAGAAGTCCTAATGAAGATAGTGAAGGATGGACGGGCAGCCATCACAAGGGGTTGGCCTAGAGTCGTGCACGCCTTACACATGGAGGAGGGCACAATATGTGCATTCCGCTTCACCTTCTCCAACAATCAGAATGTCTTTCGCCTCTCTCTTTACAGTCTTTAGTACAACTATGGTTCATCATTCTTTACTTGGTGCTTCTATAGTTCTTCAGTATATTTACCTGTGCATTGAATTATGGATTCATGGTTGAACCTATATTTGTAATAAACATGGTTGGATATGAAATAAGTGATTACCTACTTTCAAATTCATAACATGTGATCTTTAAATTAGGGATTAATTGGATTAATTATGGATTAAATAGGGATTACATTGCACACGGTTTGCGAAAGCGAAACGTCTGCGATATACGTGGAGATCAGAAATGTTTCTAAGATCCACTATGTGTGCGATCAATCTCCACTGCACACACGACTTTCTCTTGAAAACTGTTTGCGTTAGGCCACCTTGCCGAAACATTTATCACATAAAAAGTGTGTGTGATGGACAGGCTTTGCCACACAGTTTCTTTCTACGCACCGTGCGTGATGCATTCAATAACGCAAACGATAAAATTATTAATATCGTGTGCAATGGCAATGCTATCACAAACGATTTAATGGGTAAAATTGTGTGTGATGTACCTGTTGTCGGTGTCAAAACCGGCGGATATCAGGTAGGGGGTCCCAAACTGTGCGTGTAAGGTCGATGGTAACAGGAGACAAGGGACAGAATGTTTACCCAGGTTCGGGCCCTCTCTATGGAGGTAATACCCTACTTCCTGCTTGATTGATCTTGATGAATATGAGTATTACAAGAGTTGATCTACCACGAGATCATCATGGCTAAAACCCTACAAGTCTAGCCTGTATGACTATATCTTCCCGGACTAAGCCCTCCGGTTTATATAGACACGGAGGGGACTAGAGTTGTACAAAGTCGGTTACAGAGAAAGGAATCTTCATATTTGGTCGCCAAGCTTGCCTTCCACACCAAGGAGAGTCCCATCCGGACACGGGAGAGAGTCTTCGGTCTTGTATCTTCACAGCCCATTAGTCCGGCCCATGTCCAACAGGCCGGACGCCCGAGGACCCCTTAGTCCAGGACTCCCTCAGTAGCCCCTGAACCAGGCTTCACGAGTCCCATCTACTGACAACTTTTCGTAATGTGACATCACGCTTGCCCGGTCATTATTTCGAACCGTTTCCTGTCCTGCCATTCCACGTTTCGAGGCATGACTTTTATTGGCATGTCTTGTCGAAGCAGAGATCGTGTCCCGTTATTGCGGGATTCTCATCAATACGAGCGTGGGTAACCCAACCGTTCCACTAGGAAGATTCCTTAGAAATAGGTCGGTTTTCAGGCTTAGGAGGAAGCATTCGATACCCGTTGCCTTTATAAAGGAGACAAGGGCCGTCTCTATTTACGCCAAACCTCTCCTCAGCCTTTCCAACCTCAAGTTCTAGTACCCAAGGTTCGACTTCATTGCTTCAAGCTTCCCAATCATGTCCTGACCCAGCCCACAGGGCCGATGGGTGGCTTCCTCTGTTACAGAGGAGGACATTGTGAAGCTTCGGGCGGCCAGATACCTGACCGTGAAGATCCCCCACAGACTTCCTGCTCAGGGACAGGTTATCCCGACTCCTAGATCCGGCGAGAGGGTCGTATTCATCTCTCACTTCCTCCGAGGGCTAGGGTTCGCTCTTCACCCCTTCGTCCGGGGGCTCATGTTTTATTACAGACTAGATTTTCACGATCTAGCCCCAGATTCTTTCCTCCACGTCTCGGCGTTCATCATCACGGGCGAGGCCTTGCTCCGAATTCCCCCACACTTGGCTTATGGCTCAAGACCTTTAGTGTGAGGCCGAAGGTGGTCGACGGGAAACCGGCGGAGTGCGGCGGTGCTGTAGTGAGCAAACTTACCAATACTCTTTGGCCAAAAGGCTCTTTCACCGAAACTTCCAACCAATGGCACCGGGAGTGGTTTTACGTCACGGAACCCCGCGGTACCAAGTGGGCGGCTATAACTGTGTTCTGTTCTGGCCCTCCGTTACAGCTTGCATCATGGATTAATAAGGGGCTGGACTGGGGATTAGTTGATGAAGTGCAGACTCTACAGAGCCGCATCCGAACCCTCCTTGAGAAGGACATCGATCTTGTCAACGTGATTCAAGTAATGCTAGTCCGCCGAGCCCTGCCATGCCAGCGTAGGCCTCTCCTCATGTGAGAGTTTAATCCGGAAGGACCACGGACCCTCCAACACTTCTTCGGCACTACACACAAAGGGATGTGGAAGTTGTTTTTCGGGAAACGAAAACAGTGGCCGGACACCACCGAGGACATCGGCCTCGACTGTGACCATCGGCGCTCAACTCCCGAACACTTTGTAGTTAAGTATGCCGTAATATGTTACTGAGCAAACTATCTTCTTCTAGGGCTGGATAAAGAAAGCGGAGCGAATTAGGTGTTCTGCCCCCTCCCCGAAGACTCAGCAGATCCCATACTAACAAGGATGCTGGCCCCGACACCATACCAGATGCCTGTGGAGGAGGACAAGGCGGAAAGCGGGAGGACCAAAGGCGGCCTCCATCCCGAAGGTATATCAGACATTGTGTCCGGGGGAATCAAAATTCCATTGTCCGAAGACAAAAGTGAAGGAGAAGTCGAGTTCTCTTCACCCCATGGTGAGAAAAGGGCTGCCTCCGAAGATTGGGATGAAAAGGCTCCTAAGGGAGGCAAGGTGCCCCAGTCGGGCAGCTCGGGCTTGGAGGATGGCATATTCGCACAGTCCCATGATGAGGACAATCCTCTAGCCGAATCGTAAGTGAACAAGGATGTTTTTAAACATATCCCGTTCCTTTCCTGTTACCAAGGTAACATCTAGAATATATGTTTTTGCAGCTCAGCAAATAGTATTCTTCACCAATCCTCCTCCTCGGGAGATCTTCTTCCGGAGATGATGGAAAGTGAGACACCTACACCGGTATCTTCGCCCAATAAGGCGGACGACTTTGAGGTGTCGTCCCGGAGGGTCTCTCCTGATCAACAAGTGGTGGGAGGGGTGATGAAGACACTACCCGAAGGTGATACTTCGGTAGCCCAGGATCCGGGGGCCAACAATAAAGGCCCCGGACTGTCCGGTTTACAGCCGGAGACGGCTCTGGGGACAGATAAACAGATCCCTTCGAAGGGAGGCCGTACTCCTACGGCAGCTTCCGGAGGTCCAGAAGCGCTGGATATATTGGCAAACATGCTACGACAGCCGTGTATCTCGGAGGAACATCGTACCTTGATGGGTACGGTGGTCAAAAAGATTCTGTTCGCGAAAAGCGGATTGAATGAATCCTGCGCGAGCCTGTTAAGAGGCTTCAAGGTTTGTACTAAGAAATCTTTGAATGTGTTTTATTCACAAACTGCACCTGTGTATAGGTAGTAGCCCCTAAGACTCTGATTGGCTTCCCAAGGGAGGCGATCAGAGGATAAAAAAGATATGCCCAGGGAATAATCTGATTAATTGGAACACAGGCTATTACCTCCGTGGCGACTGCCCGGACTACGGAGGTTGCAGATCTGCAGCGGAATCTTGATGTAGAAGATGATGGCATTACGCTTATCAATAAGCGGCTTGACGAGGTGCAAGGTATGTCTCGAGGGTTGTCATTACATGCACGTGCATGACGCTAAGAATTGTACACTGAAATATGCATGACTGCAGATGGTGCCGCCGCGGTCGAGATCCTTCGGGCTGAGCAGGCCCGGGCCAAGGAGCAGGCCCGGATTGATAATGCGGCTGCCGAGAAGGCCTCTGCCGAGTTAAAGGCCGAACAGGCTGCTCGGCTCCAATGCGAGGAGAGAATATCCACGATGGCACGTGAGCCAAAGGATCCCGCTAGCCATTGTGAATTCCTCGAGAGGGATAATAAAGCCAAAACGGCTGATCTTGACAAGGTCTTACGAGAGGCGAAAGAAGCGCGGTCCGAATCTAGAGCAGCCCAGGAGGAGATCCGACAAGCTGGGGAGATCACGGCTGGTAAGCCCTTTTTATTGCAAATTAAGTTTGGCGATCCGAATTATGCTCCGCTTAATCAAGTGTGGAGTTCTCCAGACGCATTATTGGACTTGCCAAAGAGTTCTTCCGATGCGGCGCAGTTTTACCAAGCGCAAGAAGGGTATGGAACGGAGAAGCTTTTCTGGCCACAATTCGGTGCGTCAAAATGCCCACTGTTGCTAAATGAACAGATGACCCAATGGGCCGAGCTCCATAGACTATCCGATTCTGCCATGAAGGACACCGTGATCGGGCTGTGGCCGAACGAGCCAATTCCGAATAGTTATTTTGGCTTGGTGCGGCGACTTGCTGATGCGGTGCCGCGTATCGACGTCGTTAAGCGGTCAGCGTGCATTGAAGGTGCACGGATGGCCTTTGCCCGTGTCAAGACATACTGGGCGAAGATGAAGGCCACTGATGTTGTAGCAAAGGGTCCACCCAAGGGCAAGGACCATCACGCACCAGAGCATTATTTCGAGAATGTCCTGGAGGGTGCCCGCTTAATAGAGGGTCAATGCTCAAAAAACATGACATTCGAGTGAAATGTATGGAATTTTGTAAAAGATAATATTATAATAAGGCTATTTTTTTGTAGTTTCTCCTAAAACTTTTGTTCCTCATGTGGGGCCGTTTTTGTATTAATCTGAAAGTTTTCTAGTCGTCGGCTTCAGCCCCCTCATATAAAGTACGGGGGTGTTCAAAAAAGCATTTGGTCACTCTTAACCCAACGTCTTGGTCCATTAAGGAGGTGTCAATGCGGTGAACTAGGCAATCAGACTATAGGGCGTTAACACTTTCACTTAGCCATAGGATTTTTATGGGGGGACTACGATATAGCCCCTGGTATGTACACGTCTTATTCCAATACGGTGCGTTACATATATGACCTAAAGAAAAAGGTCCTTCATATAATACGGAGGGAATCACGAAAGATTCTGATAAGTCATCGAGTGGTTGACCAGCTATCGCCACATCATGACAGCCAGTTTTTGGCTTCCTCTACTGAGGTGCTTGACCAGGTGAACCGGAAGCACAATCGCAGTAGTTGTCCCTTTACTACCCTAGCCGATAGAGTGGAACGTAAGGTAGCAAGCACAGGAGCCGGGCAACCAAACTATTGACCCAAGACATGATTCGGAGCTAATGCATATAAGGACAAACTCGCGACACCGAAGTACGTTGTAAAGCTATTCGGACTTGTCGGCAACTCATTTGTTCCCATACCGAGCCCCTGGCAAGTTATGCCGAGGTGTATGTGTGAAACAACCATAGGAGCCAAATTTAGTTCTTTTAGAAAAAAGTGAATGATGAGGATTATGTTTACTGGGACCTAAGTGATATGCCAATCGTTATTTTATGGATAACAAAGCCGCAACCCCGGCTATTTGTCATGGCCGGGGTCGAAGGCGGAGGAAAATTGCACTTTACAGGCTCGAAATAAGGAGCGCGGTCTATAAAAAGTTGTTTTGGACCTCCTGTCGCACGTCTGCGCCGCCTGTCCTCGGTGAGGGGACTCCTTGACGGAAATAGCCCTTAGGTGAGTGTACGAACCCGAACTCCTATGGGGTCCATGAGATGACCAGCCTTTGCGTCACATGTGGTAAAGGATAATGAAAAAGAAAGAGTAGTTAGAAAAGAAACATAGGTTATGGGAGTACTTGCAGGCTTGTCCGTATTGTGCTTCTGCCGATGCCCAGGGTATCTTAAGTGCATAGTTATGTATGCGCATTACATTTTTCACAGGTATATGAGGTGGACGGCGGAAGCCGAACTGCTAGTCCAGCTCCGGAATTGGTCGGTCCTGTTGAATGAGATAGGTGGCTTGCCGACAAGGTATGCGATTTAATAAGACCGCTTTGTACTTCAGCTGAGATTGCCGTAGTATGATCCTCAGTCTGGAGGGAGTGCTTCTCCTGCTCCCCTGTAGAGTTGTGTGTCACGTATACCATGTTCAGTATTTTTACTTCGGGGGGAAATTGCTTCTGTCCCCCGGTATTTGGTTGGTGAGTCCCTTTGTCGTCACTATCAACGGGCGGCCTCCTCCCCTTGTGTTTGGCGTTGAGCTTGCCGGCCTGCTTGAAGACCGAACAACTTCTGTTGGTATGATTAGCTGGTTTATCGAGGTGGCCATGAATCTGGCAGGGCCGATCCAATATCTTGTCTAAATTGGATGGTCCGTCTCTGTTTGCCTTGAATGGCTTTTTCCGTTGACTGGGTTTGGGGCCGCTGAATCCGGCGTTGACCGCTGTGTCGTGCGTTCTTTCATTATCATTGCGACGTTTGTGTTTGCTGCGTCGTGGCTTGCCATTGCCGTCTCGGACTTTGGAAGTGCCCGGATCGCTGGCCCTGCTGCTTCTATGAGCGAGCCAGCTGTCTTCTCCCGCACAAAAGAGGGTCATCAGAGTGGTAAGGGCTGACATGGATTTTGGTTTTTCTTGACCGAGGTGGCGGGTGAGCCACTCGTCCCGGACGCTATGGTTGAAGGCTGCTAGGGCTTCTGCTCCGGACAGTCGACGATTTGGTTCTTTTTAACTAAGGACCTAGTCCAGAGCTTCCTGGCTGACTCTCTAGGCTGCTGGACAATGTGACTTAAGTCATCGGCATCTGGTGGCCGGACATATGTACCTTGGAAGTTGTCGCAGAAGGCGTCTTCCAACTCCTCCCAGCTGCCAATAGAGTTTTCCGGTGGACTATTTAACCAGTACCTAGCTGGTCCTTTGAGTTTTAACGGGAGGTATTTGATGGCGTGGAGGTCATCTCCGCGTGCCATATGGATATGGAGAAGAAAATCCTCTATCCACACCGCGGGATCAGTTGTTCCATCGCATGATTCGATATTCACGGGTTTAAACCCTTCTGGAATTCATGCTCCATTACTTCGTCAGTGAAGCAGAGTGGGAGTGGGTGTGCGGCGCCTCTATATTGGGCCACGTCGCGACGTAGCTCAGATGGAGTCTGTCTGCGGTCTTCGGCCCGGGCATGACTAGACTTGTCACATCCGAATAGGTAGCCGACGTTGCATGTCGAGGCACGTCCTCGCGATTCGTAGATCGATCTGGTATGTCCTGCTCTACTGTCCAGGTCATGCCGAGGGTCGTATGTATGACCCCGAGCTGTTTTATCCTTGTTTTTCGTTGGGGTGAGGCGGGCTGCTATTCGGCTCAAGCTGTCGCTTTATCTCGACCGCGTTGTGGTCGGTCAGCCGCATTGTCCTGACCGCGTGGTGCAGGTTCCGTGCCTCCTCATCGAACTGAGGTAGCAATTTGCGCTTCGGGTAACCCTTGGTTGGGAGCTTGAGGCCGTATTCTTCGGCTGCTAGGATATCTGTCCATCTATCGTTGAGCAGGTCTTGGTCAGCTTGAAGCTGCTGCTGCTTCTTTTTCAGGATCCTTGCAGTGGCTATTAGCCAGCGCTTAAAGCTCTCATGCTCGAGAGGTTCCTAAGGCACGATAAAATCCTCGTTGCCGAGGCTCACCTCATCCTCGAAGAGCGGCAGATAATTACTGTTCTCCGAGTCTTCGTGTATGGCCTGTTCATCAGGGCTAACGTGCCCGTCTTCCCGTTCATCCTGTTTGGAGGTTGCCCCAACAGGGTCTTAATTGTCTTCGGCATCGTCTCGAGTATTGTTTTCTCCGGTGCCGGTATTGCTGTCTTTTGCACGATGTGACTTAGAGCGGCGCCGCTGACACCGGTGTTTGGGCTTTGTCTCAGGAGGTTTATCCTCGACTAGATCTTCTTTGTCATCGTCATTAGGTTCTTTAGGTGTATCCACCGTGTACATGTCGTACGAAGAAGTGGCCGTCCAGCATCCGGTAAACGGCGGGTTTTGTCCATGCTCCTCATCTGCATCGTCGTCCATACCGTCGATGTCTTCGGAGCCGTAATCGAGCATGTCTGTTAAGTCCTCGATAGTGGCTATGTAGTGGGTGGCTGGTGGGAAGTGAAATTCCCAGTCATCAGCCTCCAGTTCGAACCGGATATAGTTCGGCTATGAATCCCCCGCTAAGGATAGATTTTTTAATGAGTTCAGCGCGTCGCCTAAAGGTGAGTGCTGGAAGATGTCCGCGACGCTGAATTCGGCGATCGATCACCGATCCAGCTCGACATACGCGGACGCACATGGTTCGGAACTTATCGCCGGAAACAAGTCCGAGGTCCTGGTGACACCGACATCACTCGAGGTTCGGTCTGTGTGCGGCTCCAATGCCACGGAATCTGCGGCTTCCGTGGCGGGGTTGAGCTTCCCGTCCTCAAATGGCGCGATCTGCTCCGGATCTAAGGCCAGAGCGGTTACCGGTGCAATTTCCTGGGTGTGGCCCGATGACATATTTAAATCATGTTCATTGTGGTGAAGGGGAGCTACTGCCGTGGTCTCGAATCCGTCGAAGATCAAGTCTCCGTGGATGTACACGACGTAGTTCAAGCTCCCGAATCTGACTTGCCAGCGAGGGGCGTAGCTATCGATCTGCTCCAGATGGCCAAGCGAGTTGGCCCGCAGTGCGAAGCTGCCGAACATGAAGATCTGTCCGAGGAGGAAGATCTGTCCGAGGAGGAAGACCTCTCCTTGGACAGCATTATTGTAGATGATTGAAGGTGCCATCAAACCTTTTGAGGACGGCACAGTGGAAATCTCAATGAAAGCACCAATGTCGGTGTCAAAACCGGCGGATCTCGGGTAGGGGGCCCGAACTGTGCGTCTAAGGTCGATGGTAACAGGACACAGGGGACACAATGTTTACGAGTATTACAAGAGTTGATCTACCACAAGATTGTCATGGCTAAAACCCTAGAAGTCTAGCCTGTATGACTATATCTTTCCGGACTAAGCCCTCCGGTTTATATACACACCGGAGGGGACTAGGGTTGTACAAAGTCGGTTTCAGAGAAAGGAATCTTCATATTTGGTTGCCAAGCTTGCCTTCCATGCCAAGGAGAGTCCCATCCGGACACGAGAGAGAGTCTCCGGTCTTGTGTCTTCACAGCCCATTAGTCCGGCCCTGTCCAATAGGCCGGACGCCCGAGGACCCTTAGTCCAGGACTCCCTCACCTGTGAACGGAAACGTTTTCCTTGGAGCCACTGTGTGGGATGTGCATACGAACGGAAACGTTTAGCGGCGGCTGACACTGTGGGATGTACTTGCGACTAGAAACAATTTCGATGTATAATTGTATTTTTAGCTCTACTGTACGTATTTCCGTATTTGAGCGCTCGCCGGTCACACACGACCTCATTTTGCCGAACGTGTGTGCCAGGGGGGCATATCCCCGACGGTTTCTGGGTCGTGTGGGAAGGAACCCCCTATCGCCCACACTCACTTGGCGACGGTTCCAGATGCCGTCGCGGAAACGGGTAAAAAACCGTTTGTTTAGGACCGATGCGCACCAGTGTTACCTTCGATCCTCAGGCGCACAGTTCGGGACCCCCTACCCGAGATCGGCCGATTTTGACACCGATAGAGAGGACTAAGCCCGACGATGGAGATGATCCAAAGCTGAGACACCTCGCGAATGCAAGCCAGTGGAGAGCGTTCAACGGCGAATATCGATATTTTGCATGTGATGCAAGGAACATCATGCTTGGCGCGTGTACTGATGACATGAATCCGCTTGGCAACCAGAACACCAACCATAGCACATGGCCCGTGTTTATTTGGATGTACAACATCCCCCCTGGGTGTGCATGAAGTCAAAGTACATACACATGAGCATGTTGATTCAAGGGCCGAAACTACCGACAAATAATATTAATCTGTATCTGGGGCTACTTCAAGAGGAGTTAGACACGTTATGGAAAACACCGGCCAAGACTTGTGTCGGGGGGAATCGGCTTCCTCGAACACCTATGGGGACCGAGCCCCTTACTGGTTCGGCGGGGGGCGGAGGTTGCACAAAGAGCAGATCGAGGCGGTGCACACAGGGGGATTTTACCCAGCTTTGGGCCGCAAAGATGCGTAAAACCCAACCGCTGCTTGGTGGATCGTATTGTGTTCTTGCTCGGGAGCGCGCGGTGCTACAGTACACGCGGGCCGCCGGCGAGGTCGAGCGTAAAGATTGGTCTCCTCCTTCTACGTGCGCATGGGGCCTCCTTTTATATGCTCAAGGGGTTACCCACAGGTGGCAGCGTAGGTGAGGGCAAAAATGGTAGAATGCTGTAGTGGGTACAGCTGCCTGCACAGTGGCTGTACAGTTCTATCATACCTAACTCTAACGGCGGGGGACAAGGGCATTAAATGCCCGTCCGCGTCGCCCAGACGGAGCAGGGGAGTGGACCGTCAGGAGCGCCACCGTTTGCCACGATGGCTACTCTGTCAGCTTCGCTTCGCCACCGCACGCCCGTCGCTGCTCAGCCTCCCGCCACGTGCGCCTGGGATGCCCCCCAGAGCGACACGTTGGTGGGTGAGCTGGAGCGCAGGCACGAGGTGGTAACTTGCCGCGGCAAGCGCCTTGCCGCGGTGGATGTCTTGTCGCGCCCGGGAGCTTGTTGCTCACCGGGCCTTGCCGGGGCGCGGGGCGTGCCGTGGTAGGGTCCTTGTCGTGCCGTGGATGGCCTTCCCGGCAAGCTCCTCTTGCCGGGGTCTTGTGCTTCGAGCGGCAGTCTCGGCAAACTCCTCTTGCCAGGGCCTTGCTCTCTTCGGGTGGCCTTCCCGGCAAGCTCCTCTTGCCGGGGCCTTGGCTCAAATACCTTGTTCTTGAATGGCCCAAGAGGGGACCATTGAGGGTCTTGGCGATCGCCTGGCAGGCCTTGCCACAGGGTGCTACGACTGCCCGTGCACAAGTTCGGGGTACTAAGGTACCCCTACTTTAGTACACCGACAGGAGCCCCCGGGCCTGGGCCATACACGGTGCCGAGCGCTGTTGGGCCAGGCCCAAAACAGTGCACGGGCACGCGCGGCCTGGGTCACGGTACATCTTTTTCTGCGCCCACCACGTCCTCCCCGAACGGCACGCGTCGAATGCGGCATCATGGGGGAGAGGCGTGCGTGACGTTGGTGGCGTGCGCGGGGCCGAGCCCTGCAGGCATGCGTCACGTCGCAATAAATGGGGACGGTTCGTGCCATCTTCATAAGTAGAGGGAGGTGTGGAGGCGTGGCTCCTTCGCTGGATGGGGCCGAGGCACAGTTTTCGAGGCGCCCGTTCCCCACGATCACGGGGTGGGGGAGAGGCCGCCTCAACCGTCGCCTCGGCCCTGCACGTCAGCCACGCGGCCTCCATGCACCTGGAGTTGCGGACGGTGGAGGCGGGAAACCGGGCCGTCGCGGGTCGAGGCAGCAGGCCGGTCCCGGTCGCCTGGCCTCCCTGCGCCCTGATTGGTCGAGCGGGGCGGTCGAGTCCCCACCCTGCTCCTTTATAAGGAGCAAGAGGGGGGGGGGGCGACGGGAACCCACACTCCTCCATCTCTTCCTCCTCTGACCCCCTCTCTCCATTAGCCATGGAGAAAGGGAATCTGGGTCCTTCATCGGTGGCGGCGAGGGTTGCCGCCAGGCAGCACGCCCCTCCTCCCCTTGCACCCGCGGTGGCGGAGCCAGCCGCAAGGGGAAGGGGGAGGGGGCGAGGTCGTGAACGAGGGCGTGGACGAGGCCGCGGTGCTCAGGGAAGAGGCGGGTGGGGCGACGCGCCGGCCTCGCCTCCGCCAGCGGCGCTTCTTCCCACGGCGGTCCATCTCGGGGACGATCCTTGCGAGTTCTTCGTCAGGCTGCGCTGGGCGCCTCGTCACCGCCTCCGCCTTCCGGCTCCTTTCGCGAGCGTGATGGAGATGGAGCAACCCGAAACGCTAAGGTTGCGCATGAAGGGCTGCGGGATCAGCGGCACACGGGTCCACGTCGAGTTCCCAGCCCCCAGCGTGGTGTATCTTGGCCGAGGGTGGAAGACATTCGCCCGTATCCACACCTTGACGGAGGGGTTCACCCTCCATTACAAGTTGATGGAGGGCGATCTCCTCTCCGTCAAGGCCTTCGGGGACTTTGGGACCCGGGCCAGGTGCTGCGTGGATAGCTCCTCCGACAGCGAAAGCTCCTCCTCGAGCGAGAGCGATGAGGAGGGGAGCGACAGCGATGATGAGGGCAGCGGTCGTCGGGATGAAGGGTCCGACTAGGCGCCGGTCGCAGCTCCGTGTGGCACCGGCGACCCCATCATCCGGGTCGCCGGCTCCTTGAGCTTCTCGGGGTCATCTTCACGGGCGGCTGGAGTGGCGAGGCTGCGGAAGAGGAGGAGGACTGGCGGCAAGGCCATCAACTCGGAGTACGAGGGCTAGGTGCCCCCAACAGCGTGTTGACGTCCCGCTGCCTCATCTTCGAGCTCCATCTCCGGCGCCACTGCCACCATCCAGCCTCCGGAGCCCCCTGGGCGTTCTCTTGGTGTCTTCTGCCACCCGTAGCTCGCCTAGGCGCCCCTTTTGCCCTTTTCGCCTCCTTGTCCTACCTCCTGAGGAGAGAGACAAGAAAGGGATTACGGGCACCTCATCTTTTTTCAATCTGTAAGCCTTCGGGCCTTAGTTGCATTTAAAGCTTGTAATCCCATCTTTTCGTGTTTTTCATTCTCTCTGAACTGTACCTGAGCGGAATGTTTTTGATGAAAAGGGGGAGTTTGCCGGGCCATTTGTCCCGTGGGTGGAACCCACACCAAGGAGCGAACCCTTTGTATCGTTAGGATAGACATTTCTTCGCCCGACAACAGGCCCTGCCGCCTTCCCGCGCCGCTCGGCCCTCCTCACGCCTTTGGCGGAGGCGGGGAGAAGGCGGGATCCCCCCCCGCTTCGCCCCTTTGCCGCCGCGACTACTACCAAGACGGGCCCCAGGAACGCGCTCTGGGGCCTGTCGTCGAGGGAGCACGACAGCTTTTAGGGGGAAAAAGGGTTTTCGTATTCCACAGTTCATGAGAGAATGCATGACAAGGGATGCGAAAACTTATCTGGGATTGCAGCCCCCGGCCGCGGACGAATCTTCGTACTTGCACCACCCGGTAATACTGGCTTGCCGGGGGCCAGATGCTGGCCCGCCCTTCTTCTTTTCTTCGCCTTTAAGTGGTCTGGCCAGGATGTACAAACCCCTGCGAACCAAAAGGATCGAAAGAACAGGAAAAAGGACGCAGACTCGACCTCTAAGCTAGGGGTTAGCAGCTGTTAGGCACTATCAACCCTAACCAAGGACGAGACTCAACTCAGCATGCATGCTAAAACTTAGGGCGCCATCGCTTCATTTGTGCTGCTCAGGGTCTGCGCCTGGCTTTGTACAAAGGATTACATGCAACTGCGGCAAGACTTGTACATAAGGTTGGTTGCCGGGCGGGTCCCGACAACCGCGCCTTACGGGTAAAACTTACGAAGATGCTCAATATTCCAGGAGTTGCTCACCAAAGTGCCATCTTCGGTCTCGAGGTGGACAGCGCCAGGCCTCGTGACTCGTCTCACCCGGTAAGGGCCTTCCCACTTTGGCGTCAACTTGTTATGATTCTTGGCGGACGGGGCGCGCCGAAGAACAAGTTCGCCTTCCTCGAAGCTTCTGGCTTTAACTTTGCGGCTATGATAGCGGCGCAAAGCTTGCTGGTAGCGAGAGGCTCGCACAGCAGCCTGAAGACGATCTTCCTCAAGGAGCAGCACGTCATCTTCACGCAGCCGCTCTTGCTCAAGCTCATCATAAGCGAGCACTCGAGGTGACCCGTATACGAGTTCCGTGGGGGTAACTGCTTCTGGTCCATAGACTAGAGCGAATGGTGTGTGGCCAGTGGCTCGATTTGGCATCGTTCTGATCGACCAAAGAGCCACCGGCAGCTCCTCGATCCAGTTTCTTCCGCACTTGTGCAGCCTGTCGAAAGTTCTGGTCTTGAGCCCGCGCAGTACTTCGGCGTTGGCCCTTTCAGCTTGACCGTTGCTCCTGGGATGAGCAACAGAAGCGAAGCAGACCTTGGCGCCGAGATCTTGGACGTATTGCATGAAGGCACGGCTCGTGAATTGCGTACCGTTGTCGGTGATGATCCTGTTGGGGATCCCGAAGCGGCAGACAATCGACCTGAAGAACTTGATGGCTGACTGTACTGTCACCTTCCTCACTGGATCCACTTCCGGCCACTTTGTGAACTTGTCGATTGCGACGTACAAGTACTCAAAGCCCCCGACAGCTCAGGGGAAAGGGCCGAGGATATCGAGCCCCCAGACCGAAAAATGGCCAGGATAAAGGGATCGTCTGGAGAGCTTGAGCCGGCTGGTGTATCTGCTTGGAATGGAACTGGCACGCTTCACACTTGGTTACTTGTGCAGTTGCATCCTGGAGGGCTGTCGGCCAGAAGAAGCCTTGCCGGAACGCTTTGCCGGCAAGTGCTCTTGCGCCAATGTGGTGACCACATATGCCTCCATGTATCTCTGCCAACAGCTTTTGTCCGTCTTCCCGGGGAATACACTTCAATTTCACACCGTTGCGCCCTCTTCTGTATAGTGTGTTGTCGACGAACTGGTACATACTCGAGCGCCGGGCTACTCTTTCCGCTTCTTCTTGTTCTTTGGGAAGTTCTCTGTACTGGAGGAAATGGACAGTCTGCCGCGCCCATGCTGGAGCCTGCGGCTCGACAACAAGGACTGAAGGCACTTCTGCCGCTGCGGGAACGTCTGCTTCTACGTCGAGGATCTGGGGCTTGGCCGGAGCTTGACGTTCCCCGGCAAGCTTGCCGGAACAAAGCTTGTCGGGAGCGCCTGCTTCTACGGAGTAAACCATGGGGTTTTCCGGAGCAGAAGGTTCCTCAGCGCTCTTGGCGTCGATCCTGGGGACCTTCTTGGCGGCGGCTCCGGGGAGCTCTGCTGGAAGATAGTCGCCGGAGACCAACTTCCTCTTCTTGATCTGTCTGGTTGATGACGTTATGGATGGCTGAGTCAGCTTGAGCACAAAGGTCCCTGGTTCCATAGGTAACTTAAATGCTGCGCACTTTGACAGGCCGTCAGCGATGTCATTCTCAGCTCTTGGAATGTGTTCCATCTGCAGGCCGTCAAAGTGCCCTTCCAGCTTCCTCACTTCATCAATGTACGCTTCCATCAACGGACTCTGGTAATCCTTGTTCACTTGGCGGACGACGAGCTGTGAGTCACCCCTGACAATGAGCTTCTTGATCCCAAGTTCTGCCGCGATCCTGAGACCGGCAAGCAAACCTTCATACTCTGCAGTATTGTTGGTTGCTTGTTCCTTGGGGAAGTGCATCTGGACTACGTACTTGAGGTGCTCTCCGGTGGGCGCGACAAGTAACGCGCCGGCGCCGGCGCCTTGCAGCGAGAAGGCACCATCAAAGTACATCAGCCACTCTTTGCCTGCTTCTTTGGCGGGGATGCTCGTCTCTGGGATATCTTCGTCCGGTGTTGGTGTCCACTCCGCTATGAACTCCGCCAAAGCTCTGCTTTGGATAGTCGAGGTGCTCTCGAACTGGAGATCGAAGCTCGATAGTTCTAGTGCCCACTCGACAATCCTGCCCGTTGCTTCTGGATTTTCGGCCTCCTCATGGCCTCGAGAAAGTTGCGCCATTACTGCAAAATCCAGAAGCAACGGGCAGGATTGTCGAGTGGGCACTAGAACTGTCGAGCTTCGGTCTCCAGTTCGAGAGCACCTCGACTATCCAAAGCAGAGCTTTGGCGGAGTTCATAGCGGAGTGGACACCAACACCGGACGAAGATATCCCAGAGACGAGCATCCCCGCCAAAGAAGCAGGCAAAGAGTGGCTGATGTACTTTGATGGTGCCTTCTCGCTGCAAGGCGCCGGCGCCGGCGCGTTACTTGTCGCGCCCACCGGAGAGCACCTCAAGTACGTAGTCCAGATGCACTTCCCCAAGGAACAAGCAACCAACAATACTGCAGAGTATGAAGGTTTGCTTGCCGGTCTCAGGATCGCGGCAGAACTTGGGATCAAGAAGCTCATTGTCAGGGGTGACTCACAGCTCGTCGTCCGCCAAGTGAACAAGGATTACCAGAGTCCGTTGATGGAAGCATACGTTGATGAAGTGAGGAAGCTGGAAGAGCACTTTGACGGCCTGCAGATGGAACACATTCCAAGAGCTGAGAATGACATCGCTGAATACCTTGCCGGGGCCTTGGCTCAAATACCTTGTTCTTGAATGGCCCAAGAGGGGACCATTGAGGGTCTTGGCGATCGCCTGGCAGGCCTTGCCGCGGGGTGCTACGACTGCCCGTGCACAAGTTCGGGGTACTAAGGTACCCCTACTTTAGTACACCAACAACTTGGGACGCCAGTAAAGGCGAGTATTTTAATATGAGAGCCACGCTGAGCACGACGGTGCACGACTATCTCTGCTACGGATATGTCGCAGGCTAGGTGTGCCACGGATATTGCGGATGCACGCGGTGTATGGATGATACGATGTCTCAGCAGCTAACGTCAACAAAAGAAGGCGGGACTGGGAAAATTGTGTACATGGGGAATCGAAGATGGCTTGAGAAGGACGACCCGTGGAGAAACCATGGAGATCTATTCAATGGTGAGGCTGAGCATCGAGGACCTCCACGTAAGCGGAGCGGTGCCAAAATCGATGAGCTGTTGAAAAACTAGGAACAGTGCCCCGTGATACATCTCCAACGTATCTATAATTTATGAAGTATTCATGCCGTAGTATTATCATTCTTGGATGTTTTACAATCATTTTATAGCAACTTTATATCATTTTTGGGACTAACCTATTGACCCATTGCCCAGTGCCAGTTGCTGTTTTTGCTTGTTTTTTACATCGCAGGAAATCAATATCAAATGGAGTCCAAACACAGCGAAACTTTTTGGAGATTTTTTATGGACCATAACACCCAGGATGGGCCAGAGAAGCACCTGGGGGTGCCCCGAGGGGGCACAACCCAGCAGGGGGCGCCTGGGGGCCCAGGCGTGCCCAGGTGGGTTGTTCCCACCTCGGTGGCCTCCCGCACCCCCTCTTTACCTTACAAATTCACAAATATACCGAAAACCCTCGGGGTTAACCTAGATCGGAAGTTCCACCGTCGCAAGCCTCTATAGCCACCGAAAATCCCGCCACGATGAGGAGGGAGTAGTCCACCCTCGGGGCTGAGGGTTTGTACCAGTAGCTATGTGTTTAATCTCTCTCTCTCTCTCTCTCTCTCTTGTGATCTTGAGATGTCACGATCTTGATATATCATGGGCTTTGTTAACATAGATAGATCATATGATGTTTCTCCCCTCTCTACTATTGTTGAGATGAGTTGAATCTTTACCGTTTGAAGTTTTGTCTGTCGGTTTGAATGTTCAGATTTGAGAACACATGATGTATGTCTTGCAATATGAATACTTGAGGTGACAATGGGGTATCATATTGATTCACTTGATGTATGTTATGGCAATCAACTTGCGGATTCCCGAGGTGACATTGGTGTAATCTATGCATAGGGGTTGATGCACCTTTTTACTATCTTTTCTCCAATAGAAACTTTGGGGTCTCCTTGTAGTTCTTTGAGTGGATTGAATATTATGACCATGAAGTTGTTTGATGCATATCATAGAATTAACTCACGGATACTTGTGGTGACATTGGAGTATCTAGGTGACATTAGAGTTGGTTGATGTGTGTCATATGGTGTAATTTAGTATGAACTCTTGATTAGATCGATCAAAAAGAATAGCTTGCGTTATTTTAGTATGAACTCTAGGATAGATTGATCGGAAAGAATAGCTTTGAGGTGGTTTCGTACCCTACAAACAATATCTATCTTTTGTTCTCCACTAATAGGAACTCGGGAGTGATTCTTTATTGCACTTTGAGGGATAATCATATGATCCAACTAGGTTAACATTGTTGAGAGATTGCACTAGCGAAAGTACGGACCCTATGCCTCATTTTCAAGCATTGCAATACCGTTTGTGCTCACTTTTGTTACTTGCTACGTTGCTATTTTTTATTTTTACAATTACAAAAATAAATATCTACTATCCATATTACACTTGTATCACCATCTCTTCACCGAACTAGTGCACCTATACAAATTACCATTGTATTTGGTATGTTGGGGACACAAGAGACTTTTTGTTATTTGGTTGCAGGGTTTCCTTGAGGAAGACCATCTTTTGTTGGGGAATGTAGCATGCAATTTTAAAAAAAAATCCTACGCTCACGCAAGATCTATCTAGGAGATGCCTAGCAAAGAGAGAGGGAGAGTGTGTCTACATACCCTCGTAGACCGAAAGCGGAAGCGTTTGACAACGCGGTTAATGTAGTGGAACTTATTATCGTTCCGACCGATCAAGCACCGAACGTACGACACCTCCAAGTTCTGCACACATTCAGCTCGATGACGTCCTTGAACTCTTGATCCAGCAAAGTGTGGAGGGAGAGTTATGTCAGCACGATGGCATGGTGACGGTGATTGTGAAGTGATCCGTGCAGGGCTTCGTCTAAGCACTACGTGAATATGACTGGAGGCGTAAACTGTGGAGGGAGGCGCCGCACATGGCTAACAATGTTTGATGTGTGTTCTAGCAGTGCCCCCCTCATATATATAGGTTGGAGGGGAGGAGAGGCAGCCAAGGGGGTGCCACAAGTAGGAGGAATCCTACTTGGGCACCTCCCAATTCTGCCTCCCCCTTTCCTATTCCTACTCGGAGTAGCAAGGGAAGAGGGGGAAGGGGAATCCTATTCCCTTTTTCCTTTCCTCCTCCCCCTTTCCTTCTCAAGTTTGGCCAACCCATATGGGGGGGGGGGCACACCAGCCCCTTTGTGGCTGGTGTGTTTCCCCTCTTGGCACATAAGGCCCATATAGCTTGCCGGGGTTTGCCCGGAACCCCTTCTGGTGACCCGATACGTACCGTGTACCCCCAGAACACTTCTGGTGTCCAAAAACTATCATCCTATATATGAATCTTTACCTCTCGATCATTTCTAGACTCCACGTCATGTCCGTGATCCCATCCGGGACTCCAAACAACATTCGATCACCAAATCACATAACTCATATAATACAAATCGTAATCGAACGTTAAGTGTGCGGACCCTACGGGTTTGAGAACTATGTAGACATGACCGAGACACCTCTCCGGTCAATAACCAATAGTGGAACCTGGATGCTCATATTGGTTCCCACATATTCTACGAAGATCTTTATCGGTCGTACCGTAATGACAACATATGTTATTCCCTTTGTCATCGGTATGTTACTTGCCCGAGATTCGATCATCGGTATCGTCATACCTAGTTCAATATCGTTACTGGCAAGTCCCTTTACTCGTCCCATAATGCATCATCTTGCAACTAACTCATTAGTCACATTGCTTGCAATGTTTATCATGATGTGCATTACAGAGAGGGCCCAGAGATACCTCTCTGATACACTGAGTGACAAATCCTAATCTCGATCTATTCCAACCCAACAAACACCTTTGGAGATACCTATAGAGCATCTTTATAATCACCCAGTTATGTTGCGATGTTTGATAGCACACAAGGTATTCCTCCGGTATTCGAGAGTTTCATAATCTCATAGTCGAAGGAATATGTATTTGACATGAATAAATCAATAGCAATAAAACTTAATGATCATTATGCTAAGCTAATGGATGGGTCTTGTCCATCACATCATTCTCCTAATGATGTGATCCCATTCATCAAATGTCAACACATGTCTATGGCTAGGAAACTTAACCATCTTTGATTAACGAGCTAGTCTAGTAGATGCTTACTAGGGACATTGTGTTTTGTCTATTTATGCACACATGTATCAAGTTTCCGGTTAATACAATTCTAGCATGAATAATAAAAATTTATCATGATATAAGGAAATATAAATAACAAATTTATTATTGCCTCTAGGGCATATTTCCTTCATATTTATCCTACACCTCCCATGGATTGATAAACCTTAGGTCATCCACTTGAGGGAAAATTGCTACTGTCCTACAAAACTCAGCGCTTGGAGGACCAATACGAGTCTACAAGAATAAATTAGCGTAGTAGACATCAAGCTATTTTTTAGCACCGTTGCCGGGGAGGTGAGTGCTTGAAGGTATATCTTTAGATCTTGCAATTAAATCTTTTAGTTTCTTGTTTTATCACTAGTTTGGTTCATAAAAGAAAACTACATAAAAATGGAACTTAGGTTGCATCATATTATTGATCATCTTTATAATATATTTCTTGAAAATGATGGTTTGGAAAATTGTGCTCAATTGTTAGAAGAAGAAGTCAATATAATGCTTGGCACAAAATATTTGAATGATGAGCATGATTGCAATGTTGTTAGTATGAATTCTTTGAATATCCAAAATGCTAATGATGATTGCACAAGTCATGACAAAAATGTTTCTTATAAGCATGTCACTTTTTGCGAGTGAATTGGGAGTGCAATTGCACACCAAAAAGGGAAGATCAATTTTGTAAGAAGCATAAATATTTAGAAACAAAAAAGTTGCGAGAGAGGCTAGATGATTGTGCTGAAAGATGTAATTTTTTTCGCCATCCTTGTGAACTTTGCAATGAACATGGTCATTTAAATTTCCAATGCAAATTATTTCATGATCAAATCGTGTCCAAAATTTTTGATAACTTGATTACCCTTGAGCATCATAAAGAGCTTAGTCTTCTTTTGGGGTATGAAGAAATGAAACATATAACTAAGGGTTTTCCAAATCTTGAGAGATTTCTTGATTTTGATCTAGAAGAAATTTATATGTTTTGTGCCGTAAATTGCATTGAGAATCCTTATATTGCCAACTATCTAAAGACAAGAAAACAAATAGAATATGAAGAGAGTTATAATGAAAGGGAAAATATTTCCCAATACCCTCCTATTATGATGAATCAGGTAACGAGGAGGAACTTCCTATCCAATCAATCTCTTCAACAAGGAGCTCGAAAAAATTAATTGAACCCACACATGATGTGGTGAAGAAGAAGAAAATAAGAAAGAATAGAGGTAAAAAGGTATATCTCCCAAATAATGTTGCTCCTATTATTGTTGTGCCCCATGAAATTGAATAAAAAATTATTGTGGAAGATGATGAAATTGATGATGATATTGCTTCTACGTCTTATGGCACAATGTCCGAGAGCACTATTGATGATGATTTTGTTACACCTATTGCTTGTTGTGATGATTATGATTGGGAAGATAATGATACTTCTTATAATATTGGAAATCTTTTTGGCACTTGCTTGGAAGAATATGATAATAATGTTTGCTATACTATTGGTGCCATTCATCTATTGATAAGAATGATTGTGATGATATGCAAAACCACAAGCTTGGGGATGCTATGTTTAATGAGTATGAAATGTTTGAAGATTTATTTTCTGGAAATAATGCTTGTCCTAAGCTTGGGGATGCTTTGCTTAATGAATATGATCCTTTGATTCCTTCTACTTTTGATAAGAAAATTTATTATGATGATAGCATGCCTCCTATTTATGATGATTACATTGATGAAAGTGGGTTTGGAAGGGTGTCAACTCTAGGTAGTAGTGATCCCACTATTTTGGAGGGTGTTGAATCTTATTACAATATTGATGAAAGTGGATTTGGATAGGTCATGACTTTATTTAGTGGGACATCCACTATTACGGAAGAGGTTTCAATTGACTATGACAATAAAGTTGCTATCTATCATGATTATTATGATGACATGTACGCCATAAAGAGTGATAAATCTTCTATGCTTGTGCATCATGAAAATAGTGATGTATGTGATAGTTATTTTGTTGAATCCATTCATGATGTTTCTGAAAATTATTATGAGGAAGGAACTTATGCTCTTACATATCCCAATAATATCAAGTTTCTTCTCTATGTGTTGATTGTTTTGAAGTTGCTCTTGTTTTGCCTTCCTATCCTAGTTGATTCTCGTTCCCATAAGTTGTTTGCTTACAAAATCCCTATGCATAGGAAGTGGGTTAGACCTAAATGTGCTAGTCATAAGCTTCATGATGCTCTCTTTATGTTTCAATTCTTATCTTTTATGCGAGCATCATTGAACTCATCGTGCCTAGCTAAAAGGCATTAAAGAAAAGCACTTGTTGGGAGACAACCCAACACTTTTACTTACTGTTTTTGTGTGTTCACATGATTATGCTACTGTATTGATCATGTTTTATTGCTTTTGTTTTAATAAAGTGCCAAGTAAAGCCTTTGGGATCATGTTGGGTGATAGTTGATTTGATCTTGCTAAAAAACAAAAACTTTTGCGCTCATGAAAATAAGTCTCATTTTTAAGAGAAGAGTGATTTTGAGTTGATTATTTTTGCAGAAGTTTAATATACAAATTGCTCACGTGGTCCTAATTGTTTTTCATAATTTTTGGAGTAGCAAAAGTATGGTAGTTATCCAGATCATTACAGACTGTTCTGTTTTTGACAGATTCTGTTTTCAATGCATAGTTTGCTTGTTTTCTAGTTTATATGGCTTATATTGCTCAATATAAATTGTGGAAATGATATGCTATTGTAGGCATTATGTGAGAAAAATTATGAATCTTGTCTTTGACAGTACCAAAAGTGAAATGGTTTGCTCTTTATAATACTAACCTATCTTACAAAGTTCCGTTAAGTTTTGTGTGATTGAAGTTTTCAAGTTTTGGGTGAGATGTACTCTACATTTTGTAGAGAGTAATTATAGATATGATAATACTGGAAGGGATAGAGGATAATGAAGATAAGATGCAGATTGATGCTACATGATCAACTACCAATCCATGGAAGTACAAGCGTTACAGGACAAAATGTACTGACAAGAGCAATGGGCTACACTTCTGCACTGGCATTGTCTGTGTATTCTACTTGTTGGTAAGATTAAATATAGATCTGATATTTTTTAGTAAATGGTGGGTGAGGGAGATAAGATGTAGAATGCTACAAAATGAACCAATCCCTCTTCCCATAATACAAGAGTGTTTTGAACACCGGTGTACTGTACAAAACGTTCTTATATTATGGGACGGAGGGAGTAGCTGTTAATGTAAGTACAGTGATAGACCACGTTTAGTCCTTGCAAGAGGACTGAAGAGCTAAACCTCTTCAAAAGCATTGGGTTGATTCTAAATTTATTTAAGAGTTCATATGGATCTTATAATGTCCACCAAATGGACGATTACGAGGCTAACATGTGTAGTGATGCTATATAATCAAACAGCTATGAAAGTAAGTATGGTCATACAGGGCAAGAGGTACTCACAAGAGCAATGCAGTGTGCAGTATAGTTGCGAGATTCTGTGGTCCCTTGAGAACGAATGTTCTTCTGCTAACAGTTTTCGTACAAGTGAGATATTAACGCAAATGCAGAAATGTAGTTCAAATTGTGATGTGATATCATAGACAGTACCTCACGCTGCAGCCGAGACCAATGTGTAACAAGATTATTCCAGTCATCGTCGGATAAATGTAGCACCGGAGACTTTACAGAAATTTCATTCAGAGGCTTGCCATCGAAGTGCGCTTGCCTCAGGTAGGAACGATAGTTCATCAAAGAGTGCTTGAAAAGCGCAACCAACCCTTGCTCGTCATCACAATCCAGTTTGCTCCTCGCCTATTTAAACGAATGAAATCTTGTGCCTTCGGTCAGCAGAAACATATGCAGTAATGACCATGAATAACATTAGTACATTACTTACGCGTAAGTTGCGGAGGAAGGCTGGAAATTGTTCTGTGTCTGCGGTATACTCTTTCCATGAAGGAAAGATGCACACAAAGTTCCTAAAAACAACATAAGCTTCATCTTCTAAACTAGAAAGAAATGGAATAGGGGTCCTATTTGCTGCAATTGGGGCTCTCTCTGGTTCGAAAAGGGATTTGGCAACTGGATTTGGTGTACTCTTTGCTGGAATGGGGGTTTTGCGTCGTACAGCTGGTGCTATGTCAACTGGCATAATCATACTGTTTGCTGCAGTTGGGGTCTGCTGAGTTGGGGCATCAGAAATGACCAGTGTAGTAGGGCTAGAGTTGGCTAGAGTTGGGGTATTTTGTGGGTCAGGTGATATTGCAACTACACCTAATGGGCTATTTGATTTATCAGGTGCCACTACCTTTTCCAAATACTTTGCTCGTGCTCCTCCACGATCAGCAATCGCCCTCTTCCTTTTGAACGTCTGATACACAAGAACAACATTTGAATGGATAAATACGGTATGATGACAGATGGAATATGTACTGAAAATGGATAGGCAGGGCGTATTCACATACACGATGTGTAAACTAAGCTAATGGCAGTTCAACAAAGTAGAAGCAATGCAAAACATCAGTTGCAAGATATGTGCGAGCAATGTAACCTTGGAAAGTTAGAGCAAGTACCTTCATGGGTGAATAAGATAGGGCATCTTCCTCTGACTCCTCCACTAGGGAGCTACATTGACTTAGGTCTCCCTCTAGCTCAGAATCACTGTTAGGATCATATTCTGAGCATGAATCTGTAGGCGGAGAGCGTTTGCATTGCATTGCATCCAGACTTGATTTCAGTCCCTTAATGCCAAGTTTGAGAGCCATGGCATTGTTCTGCTTTATTCTTTTCATGCGCGCAAGCTCATAATCATTATGATGTTGTTCAGAATCTGAGATTCATGAAAACATAAAAAGTAGTCAGATTATCTATGGAATGCATTGCGGATTCAACTCAGAGAGTGTCTCCCTATAAACCCCTGCATATGCAAAGTTCACCTCCCCAACCATGCTGACCAGACCACACACAGAGATACACACCCGAGCGGCGAACATGCATTTTCGAAACTAATTTAGGAACATTTAGCTGACCAATTAAACAACTCTGTTTTAATAATATCAGGTTCGTATTTGAACAACTAAGCTTGTTTAGCTTGACGGGTGGAGCAGTGTTATTATGACACGAAGCACGTATTCTGATCGTATAGTGATCATAAAAGGGGAAACTCTAAGCATATTTTTTAGCAAAAGAGGGTTTCCCCTCCGATTTATAATAAAGAAACCACCACAGAACCAACATGATCAATTAAACCCTAAGCATGATCAATTAAACCGTACTATGGCTGTGCCATGGCAGATTTGAAGCTGCAAACCGGAGAAATGATATTTAGCATCCATTGTTTGCTTCAAAATAAGAACTAAATTCTAAGAGCTGAAAAGAAAGTAGAGTAACCAAGTTAAGATCTATTTTCTGGTTGAGATCAAAAAGTTGAGGAGATATGAAGTACCACCTCTCTTGCGGCGTCGTGTAGGCATCGGGGGTGCGATGGCTGTCGGTGGCGTTTAAGCAGACCTGCGACGGTAGACGGGTGCATCGGGGGATAAGTCCCGTTGCGGTGGAAGAGAAGGTCGTGTGAGCGGCCCCAGCAAAGAGGACGACGGCGCCGATGAAGCGAGAGGACGTGTTGCAAGGCTATTGGTCCGTCGCCGTGGATGAGAAACGTCCATCTCTAGCAGTTGACGACACGGTCTTGGTAGGCGCTCCGGCATGGTGGAGGATGGTGGCGACGGATGTGGTGGAGGACGACGGCGATGGATGGGGTGGCGGACGGAGGCTGGTGTGGGAATGGGGTGTTCTAGCATGGACGGTGTATGAATGGGAAATGGAGGGAGAGGTACGGGGAACCATGTTTTTGGGACGCGCCTGTCTGAAATATGGGAAAGTTACGAACTTATCCCTCGTTTCAAATTTGGACGTCTCGTCGGTTGGGGATAGGACGGTAATCTCGCATCTCCCAAATATTTCCCGGTAACTATTTTTCGCGAGGAGAGGGTGTTTTGCCGCCCACGGTGTATGAACTGGGCTGACAGGTAGGGCGGTTGTGTCACTTCTGATGGAAGTTACACATCTGCCCCTATTTAAAATATTAGCCTACATCTATTTCGGACGAGGAGAATTTGTTTTGCCGCCCATCGTGTATGAATGGGGAATGGCGGGAGAAATAGAGGTCTTTCGGACGAGCTTGAATCAACTGAGTTTTGCTGCCCATGTTTGACACCCACTGTGTCGGAATGGGCTCAGAGGCGGTCGTGTCACGTCTAATTGAAGTTACTAACCTACCCCTATTTAGAGCAGTGGAAATCAGGCCGATGGATTGTCCGTCTAATGGGTAGACAGTAATTTCCATCTCCCAAACACTTGGCTTTGGGCAGCCGATGTGGGAGTGGACATTTTGCTGTTTCTTTCGAATTTTGGGACAATAAGCATCCATGTTTACCCTGGCAACTAAATTCGAATCCATTTTGTATTCCTATATGAATCTTTATAAATCATTCTATGTGTTTTTATATATCTTCAAAAGGACGACAAAGATGTCTTCCACTGTCATATATGAATATGGTTTACAAATGCCGATACTCAAATTCAGAAACTAGAATCCAGTTTAAGGTGAATTCGAATATTTGGAACACTTCATGTCCAACTCAAATGTCACACGCAGCATAATGTGTACTCCCATTTAGATATGTACACAAGCGATGTATCAAGATTCAAATACCGAGTCAATCAACCAAGAATGTACGGAACTAACAGACATATAAACACCTATAGAGTATATGGATCAATAATATCAACTAACATACATAAGCCAGGCCGTTGTATATTTTTTTTGGCTACAACAGCATCCTTTTTTTAGCCAGCATCTTGGCCCTTTCCGATGCGTGCCACTTATGTCCATCTATACTACTATTGCTGAATGCACATTCAGCCCGATTGGCATATTTGTAGGTCTGGCACAACAATCCAAATGAAATGTCTCCGAGTCTTATCAATTAATACAGATTTATGCTCAAATAAAATTACAAACAAAAAAACAATTATTGCATGATCTCTAAAACAAATGGTTTGATTGATTACATGAACAGACAACACAAAGGTTATTCAACTATGGAAAGAACATTTCACCTATGGTTTACCAAGTAGGAATTTAATTTCCTTTTTTCCTTCAGGACCTTAACAATCTGGTCAGTCTCAGCTTGCTTCGTTTTGAAATCCACCAAATATTTAATGGTTGTCTTGAGTACTGCTTGTGATTGTGCTATTTGCTTCCTCAGCATGTCAACTTCATCTCTAAGTGCAGAAGCAGAATCTCTTTCTACCACTAGTTTAGCCTCTAGAGCATCAGCAGTTAGCAATTCATAATGCACGATTGGGCCGGTGCCACTGCTGTGGGATGATGCAACGTCCATGGGGACCTCGCTCTTTGATCTTGGGCTAACCTGTTTTGCTATTAAAGTTCCGATTGGATTCAGAAAAGTTGAAGTTAGCAAAAGATCTAACTGGGAGTTATAACAGCAAACCAGTTAAACAAACAAGGAATTAAAGAGTTTCAATTGGATGCTGGAAAGTAGTTATTAACATCATTGTAACCCGCTGTTGCAGCAGCAAAGCAGTTAAACAAACAAGTAGATATTTAAGTTAAGGCAAACAGGTAATTCTTAACAGTAAGTATCAAACACATAGATAGGCGTAGTCTACAGTATGATTAAGAGGCTGTGCCATTATGTAATCAGTAGCAAACTAAATTAAGCCAAACAACATAGTTGAACAATTTTGCAATAAGTGGCTAACTAAAATTCCTAGAAGCAGGTAACTGAACTTACGCTAGTTCTTTGTACAGGCACACTGCAACTTCTTTTTCACTTACAAGGTTGTACGAAGGATTCCATGGCATCAATTGCTTGGATACGCAGTCCCAATACTTCTTTCTTCCCACACTGCATGGGTAAGTCGAATGGTTAATCTGGTAAGATGGTGCGTCCTTGATATGTTATATGAGGACGTGTAGTCAGACTAGTTGTAGCCAAACACATCGCACTGGCTTTTACTGTATATTTCATGTGATTACTGTTGGCATATCAAGATCTAAGGAATCTACAATAGGATGAAAAGACTGGCATCCTTCACATTGTTAGCGAACTCAGTTAATAGAAACAAGCAAATCAACCATTATGTGGGTAAATCAAAAGCGCCACTGGAATATTTTTCACTATCCAATCATACACGCAAAAAGGGGCGACGCCACCATAGGGGCTGGTATGGGCGGCCGCCTCAGGTGGCTGGAAAGTGTGCACCTAGTTTGAGTCGTCCAGGTTGGCCCACGCTAGTTTTGTTCGTCCCAACGCACGAGCAGACAATGTAAAAAATGAAGAAAAATGTTTCAATTTGGATGGGCCAATAACATAAGTGCAAGGAAGGCCCTATAGCAGGCTCGCGGCCCAAACGAGCGCCTCCCATATCGATCGACAGCAGGAAAAATCCCAATTCATTCGCTCCAGCCTCCAGTCTGGTTCGCTCCTAACCTAGCCACCGCTGGACAGACCGACACATCACTTCCTCGCGCCCTCGTTGGAGGGCGGTCGCCGGGCTTCAAGTGAACGGAAGGACAAGAAGATGAAGATCCAACCCTGGGTTTAGCCTATGTGGGAGGCAGGGGCGGCAACACGGGCATGGCATCGAGCTTGCGCAAATGGATAGTCGCAGGTTGCAAGAGTAGCATGTGCAACGAGCAGGTACATCACATCCCTGATTATATCTAATTGAACTCTTCAATTTCTGGCCAATAGTTAAACCTGACGGTGTCGTAAAACTGCTTCTATGTAGGGAATCTATGAGAAAATGAAACCAATTTCTACTTATTTTATAACTCCCCCAATCAATACTGAACTGACTGAATCTGATGTATCTAATCAAGTTTCCGGTGCAAACATACAAGCTCATGTTGTTCTTGAGCCTGAAGTGTCTAATGAACAGACTGCTAATGAAGTATTTGATGCAAACATTTTACATGCTCCTGGTGATGAACATATAGTGTCTAATGAGGGATCTAATGCAAGCATTTTGCAAGCTCATTAAAGGATTTAGTGTCTAATGATGATCTACTATGTTGAGAGAGACAGAGATTTGCAGGCATTGATGACAAGCAAATTATAGTGCATTTTCATATCTTGAGGAAACGTCGAGGCCATCTACCAGAAAGTCCCGTATCATGAAAACATAGCATAAATACTTTTCTAATCTGTTGTTTGAAACTATTGGCATACTTGTGCAGGATAGATATATTGATATGCAGTTTGCGCACTGGTTATACGTGCAATTACACTTTGATACTTTCAGCCAGAGAACGAATAATTCAAGCAGGTACAGACCATGTTTGTAGTCCTTATACACCATGTTGCATTTTGTGTTTTTGGTGCTTGCACCATTTAGTGTTTATAATCTGAACTACTTTGGATCATTAGTTGGTTTTCAAAGTGCATGTAGCTTCACATTTCTCAAGTTATGTTGATTTCCGGAGTGCAAGTGCCTTCATATTTTTTAAGTTAAATGTTCGCCCCTGGTAACTTGAATTCGTGGATCAGCCACTGCACACAAATCATACACGAATGCCAGTATGAATTAAATGAAATGCAGGGACTTACGCTAGCTCATTGTACAGGCTCACTTCAGCTCTGCTTGCGCTTGGGATGTTCCATGTACAAGTCCATGTTACCACTTGCTTGGATGTGCAGGCCTTGTGCTCCTTGCATCTCCCTCTGCATTTTTGACACGGCGAATGGTTGATCAAATAAGAGGAATCGACCTTGATGTTGTACCGGAGGACAGATACTTACAAGGTTATACGGGTGTGCAGGATGTGTACCAGATCCCGTAGCGCCGTCATGCTTCACTAAAATATGGATTTGCTTGTTTCAGATGATATCTCCAGAAGAAATAAGAGTTAAAGTCAGAGTTGCATAGGCGTGTAAGCTAAGAAAGCAGTGAAAGGATATCCAAACATCGTGGGAACAGTGCACAACGGAGTGATGTGTGGATACCTAGTTCGGGCGTTGAGGGTGATGCGCTGGCGTTGGCTGGCCGCGCACGGATGCAGATCTTGAGTGGTAGCAGAGCGCTACGATGCGGTGGACGAGGCCATTGGTGAAGCCCCAGCGGCCTCGGGGGGCGGATGTGCGACGATGTGCTCGGTGAAGTAGCCCCGGTGAGATGGGAGACGGTGTCGGTGAAGCACACCTGATGCGGTGGAACTGGGTGTCAGTGAGGCACGTCGGTTGCGGCGGCTGACGTTGTCTGTGGACCACCTAGTGCGGTGGACGAGGGCGTAGATGAGGTAGCTCCGGTGCGGTGGTGAAGCGCGACCGTCGTCTTCGTCGTCGTCGTCCGGCACAGAGGTGGGGAACGGTGGGGAAAGAGACGAGACGAGGGGCGATTCGAGGGTTGGCGGCAAATTAGGGATTTGAGCAATCTGGGCGCGGAAGGGGACGGTGGAGAAGAGAGATTTTGCAGGGCTGGAATTGGGGCCGCCAGATATTTCAATCCGAAACGTGGAAGCGCGAACTTATATTGTCGTCATCCTTTTTTTGGGGGGGAAGGGGGGTGGGTGGCTGGGTGCTACGCGTCCGTCCGACACACGCGACCACCCCGACAGGACTATGCTTTGGTGCCTTAAGGCACCTGCCTTTGTGTCCATGACATGTGGGCCCAACAGGTGGCTGGCCCACATGTCAGTGACCCAAAGGCAGTTGCCTTTAAGGCACCGAAGCAGCGTCCACTCCGACATGACCCTGGTGTGCCTAGTGTGTCTACATTTGAGAATGCAAACGAATCTTCTTTCATTTGCAAACAAATCTGTATGTATTACCATGCCCATGTTTTCCTTGCAATAATTAGTAACTCGAAACGAGATACTCCATCCATTCACTTTTGTAAGTCGTTCCAGACAACTTAAAATGAACTGTTTTGCACATTGTCTGAAATGTCTTCAAGGTCTTATAAAAGTGAATAGAGGGAGTACTATAAATTAACTAATGAGGAGTTATTTGAAAAAAATCGAAACGCACGATAACGTGGATTAGAGTGCGTGTCACATAATTAGTTATTTGAATTAGAGTGTGTGTCACGTAGTTAGTTATTTGAATTAGAGTGTGTGTCACGTAGCGGTCTCCAATTCTAACGTGGATTTCGCATTTCACTGTATCCATGCTACTTTTTTAATACAAATTCATATGTATATGATGAACACCATGGTAGTGAGAAAACTTTTGGATGGATTCAAACATATGACCTACAAAATAGCACAACAAACTGAGTCAATGTCAACTTTTCGAAACTTAGTATGGCACGAATTCGAAATAATTACCCGTATGCCTGGTCCTCGGTTCAAATCTTACAATGTACACCGAATTGAAACATCGATATTAAGTCTCGTACTATGTACATTCAAATGTTATTTTTAGCCCCCCCCCCCCCCGCACAAATGCTACATACTTCCTGTATCGGTCAATCTTCCTCTCCTAACCACCTTAGGAAGCTATCGGTTTCCAAAACACGTTCATTCTTTCTCTCCATGTTTCGATCTCTCAGTCTCTCAACTACACAACCCCTTTTTCCACTCTGTTACCAAATGTATTTACCTCACACACCCGCCATTGCACCCCATGCCGAGCTCTCTCTCTGCCCCCCTCTCCCTCTCACCCTCTCACGCTAAATACATGCATTGCCTTTCTAGCCCCCCCGAACCTCTCGTGCGCACGCACGCATGTTATATATCTAGGTCACTCCCTCGAGACTGTCTCACTCTTTCTTCCGCACGGCGGGCCACACTCGCTCAATCTCGCTCTCTTTATCTGAGTCTCGTTTAACCTCGTTTTCTTTCACACACAAATGATATATCTCCCTTTTCGGGCCTCGATCGACACACTCTATACTCTCTCACGCAGATTGTCTATCTAGGTCAGTCCATCCAAGCCGTCGCCACTCTTTCGACCTCATGGTGGGCCACGCTCACTCAATCTCTCTCTCTCTCTCTCTCTCTCTCTCCGTATGTCTCGATTGACCTCGCTCTTTCTCGGACAAAAACGATATACCACCATGTTTGAGCCTAATTTGACCTATTCACATTGTATACTCTCTCACGCACATTGTCTATCTAGGTCACTCTCTCCAACCCGTCTCACTCTTTCGATCGCATGGCGACCCTATGTGATCGGTTGACCTTGCTTCCTCCCACGCACAAAATATATCTACACGTCTGTGACTGGATCATCTCTCAAGCTCTATCTTACAGCCCTCACCCTTGCCAAAAAGCTCAATCGGACAATATCTCTCCAGAGCATATATATTTGTTCAATGAATGTCGGACCACACTCACTTTGTCTCTCTATCTATATGTCTCTCGATTGACCTCGCTTTCTCACACCGTATCTTCCACGCGTTGAAGCTACTACCTCTCTATCCCTCGCAAAGCCGGAGCTATTTACATTGCGAGGGGCACTCCAACCTTGGATTAATTTGTGTAGGCATTTATTCCGGTCGGTTTAGATTATATTTTCGTAGCATTCGGCCCACAACTACTCCAAACACCGTTGCAACCCACGCAACTCCCCTAGTTGATTTCCCTCTGGCTCGGTCATCGCTTTCTCGCACGTCCTTTCTCGCCTTCAACGTCGCACCATGGTATTATTGAAAAAACTATGTTGTTCTCTTTAATTATTACAAACAAGCTACAAAACTACACACCGATAGTCCAGTTGGAATGGAACAAATTTTGACCCACAAATTAAAGTGCTACAAACTACACACCGAGGGGCCCACATGTCATGAAACAAATTTGGACCCATATACAAATTAAAAAATAAAGGATGAGGATCGAACATGCGAACTGGCCTTCAAGCCGCACGTCAAGAGTAGGCAACATACGTAGAATAGCAATGTTTGTTGTACCCCCTTTGTTCACATAATGTTTTTATATTACCACAGCCTAATTAATGGATAACATGTAATATTATTTTCAGTACTATTCGCCTTCACTTACTGGTGGGTTCCATGTGTGCTCTCTCTCTCCTCCCCTTCTGCGTTTAGACGCACGGGCAAACAGGAAGAACTCGTGGGTGATGTTGTCGTTGACCATATCTGGACGCGTTCACAAGTCACGGCACCAGTTTCACGTATTAGCAACACTAGTCAGTGTGTACGTGCAATGCACGTTAATTTGGAAGTATATTAACTGCATGCGGATATTAACTACTAGGATATTATTTGCGTGTTGTCATGTGATTAGCACTATTTTTGGCATGAAATTAACTGCACGCTAAACGTGTTGAGCGCTCGACATTGAAGCAGTCTAGGTCGTTGGATGACAAGGAATACATGTGGCTTGATGATGTTTTATATTTAATTTGATATGGCTCTAGCAGAACATTCAATCGATCAAACCATACATTTCGTTCAGTCTAACTCCGACTTTAAATTATACGACGATCGATATAAAATAAATGGAAATGATAAATGTTCGGATTTTAAGCATGGCAATCCGAACGTTTTTCATGGAAAATCTAGATTACGCGATAATGGCGGGGGCATCTCGCGGTGGGAAGCGGCTCCTCTGCTGTGCTCTGTGTGTCGACGGGCCACTGACCGACGGCGACGGCGGCGTCTTCCGCCGTTCTTGGCGTACTCCTGGACGTTGGCCTAGCTTCAAGGAAGGCCAAGATGTTCTAGACTTCGGAGCGAGTCAACTGGCGGGAGGAGGCGACTGGCGTTGGTGCAAGGAAGCGGTCGACGACGGCTATCCATGCGGCCGAGGGGGGCACTAGCACCCGCGCGGGGACAGGCGCTGTCCATGGCGCGGCGGAGACATTCGTGTGCCCGGGCACCGGCACGGGCGCGCACGTCAGTGCACGCGCAGGCGCATGCGCTGGCAGGTGCACGGGCATCGGCAGGGGCGTGCGCGTTAGTGCACGCGCAGGCGCATGCGCTGGCAAGTGCACGGGCGCGTGAAAGTCGGCGGGGACCTCGTGGAACCCCGTGGGATCAAGCTCGGCGACAATGTGTGGCTCCCAGCCCATCAATGCCACGGGGATGGGCGCTGGCGCAGTCGGGGCGACAGGAGCCGGAACGGGAGTGGGGACAGGCACGGCGTCTTCCCGCAAGGCCAGTTCAAGCTCGTCCCAAAGCGCCTTATGTTCTTGAGACTTCGCCTGGGTGTCTTCCTCAGGAAACTGTAACACTAAGGGCAGACCATCGTGATGCGGCATGGCGTACGTTTAGGTCAGGCTAGTTGGAGGTAGACGACAGGAGAATCGGAGAGGAAGAGAGAGGATTGTAGCGATACCGGGTAGTGTGGGGTTGATTTTAAACTATGGCGTCGGCGACATTAAAAGTGGGAGCAGTTGGGACGACGGTGGGCGGCGGAGCCTGGTCAAAGGGCTCGCCTCCCGGTGAGCCTGCACAGCGGTCTGCTCGCACGCCTCCTTGACAGCCGGCGCAGCGGTCTGCTCACACGCTTCCCGTCAACTCACACGCTTGCTCGGACAGCACCTGTCGATGAGAAGCGGGGACTCGTGGCGGCACGTAAACGCTCATGGTTTCAATAGTGAAAGCGTTTGCCTTAACGTGACAGGTCTTTGTTCCAAAATACCTTGGCTCTTCATTTGTGCAACTTGTCATAAGCAGCTTGTCTCAAATTGAATAAAAAACTTACGAAGTAATATTTATGCCATATCACGTGACCATGCTTAGTTTCAAGAATTTATGCTCACTTTTGGATTTTCTAAAATTTAAGATCCAGGATTCGAAACAATATCATAACCTGCATCATGCAATAAATTTTCAAGCCGTACATCTATCCTGTTGTATTTCTTAAGAAAGGATTTGGTCAAACATTTTGCTTAGTTAGACTTCAGACAAGTTATATATGCAGAGTAAAAGGATAACCCCACCATACCAGTGCATTGCCTGATATATTAACTCAAGTACTAGGCACGAATAAACGGGCTCAATTCTGTGCTCATCCTGGTGTAGTAGTAGTAGTACTAGGCAATGCAGTTGACGGGTGACCTTGACGAGCGGCGACCGAGGGAATTGAATCGTGCTCAGCACGGTAGGTAACGTTGTCTAGTTACTAAAGCATCCCTCCGTTGTTCATCAGTAGTCATTATGGACCGGGGACATGAGGGGAATTTCCTAGGGCTAGAATTCTGGCCGCTAGATATTTCGACTTGAAACGTTGAGGCTCGAGTGGTTGGGGTTGCCTAATGTGCGTACTACGCACGCCACCGAAGGACACGAGCCCGGTTTTTTTAGGATCAACATGAGCCAAGGTCTGGCTGGTACGCCGTTGGGTCCTACCATTCGAGAATACGAAAGGAACCTTTTATTTTGCCGAACGAATCTATGTGTATCACAATACCCGTATTTTCCTTGCAAATACTAATCTCAACGTGATAATTGATTTATGACGAGTTGTTGAATTAGAGTGAGTTTGTGATATAGTGATCTCAACGTGAATTTCACATTTCATGGTATCCCTAGTAAGTTTTCCAATGCAAATTGAAATTTAAAAGATGAACAATATAGAGGTGAGAAAACTTTGTATGTATCAAGCATATGACCACACACACATACACAGAGACACACGCATGAACACAACAACAATCCAATAAGTATAGTGCATCTATTTTTCCAAACCATGCATGTATGACACAAATTCAAAAATACTCCTTCTATTCCTAAATATTAGTCTTTTAGAGAGTTCAACAAGTGACTACATTCGGAGCAAAATGAGTGAACCTAGACTCTAAAATATGTCTATATACATCCGTATGTGCCAGTCCATTTGAAGCCTATAAAAAGACTAATATTTAGGAACGAAGGGAGTAAAATGTAAGACATCCATGGTCCTCAGTTCACTATTTGAAATGAACATGAAACTGAAACATGAATATTAAGTCTATTACTACAGTACATGCAAATGTTGTGTTTAGGCAGAGCTATGATTGTCGGGGGTCAACCCCTCGACCTTAGATAAAATTGTGGAGCTCTGTTTAGGGTTGTTTAGATTATATTTGTCCCCACCCTCCCAGCCACCGATTGGTTGTGCACCCCCACCCCTCCTCCCCGGGAAAATATCATGTGCCCCCATACCTTAGATGCTATATGCCGATACGAGTTGCTTGGAGCTTGTAGATCTGAGATATAGCAGCTCACATGATGTGTCTTAATATTTCTGCAGGAAACCTTGATGAGTTTGAGAATTGCACAGAATTTGTACAAAAACTACTTAGATGCCCTTTGATCCCATATGCAACGACCTCGAAACTCGTATCACCATAGCATCTAAGATGAAGGAGGACATCATATTCTCCTGTACGTAAGAATATCATGTGCTACCACACCTTAGATGCTTTGGTGATACAAGCTCTTCGGAGGCGTAGGATTTGTGACCCAACACCTCCTCGATGGTTCAAATGGTTTTTTGCAGAAAAGCCCCAAAAGAGTTCGGCCACTGCTTACAAGCACAAAGACTGCTCAGATGCCATTGGATCTCAGATCAAACGACCTCCAAGCTCGTATCACCGTAGCATCCAAGCTGCGATAGCACCTTATGTTTTCTCGCACGAGAGAGTATGAGGTGCTCCCGCACCATAGATTCTATGGTGATACGAGTTCACTGAGATCTAATGGCCCACAATAGGAGGTTTGAAAGTTTTTGCAATATACGGCTGATAGAGTTTGGGAAATGCGCAGAAAGTACAAGTACTACGCATGTGCCATCTGATCACTGATCATACGACCTAGATGCTCATATCACCGTAGCGGGTAATTAAGCTACGGGGAGCACCTAATATGAGCACCGGGGAGCCTTTGGATCGAAGATGCAGCGGCACACATGAGGCCTGAATGTTTTATTTGCAAAAAAAACCTTTGGAGAGTTTGGAAATTGCGCATAATTTCAAAGACTACTCCCAAGCCATTGGATCTCACTTCCAATGGTGTAAAAACTCGTATCACCATAGTATCTAAGCTGCAGGGTGGATGTGATATTCTATGCCGCTGTCATTTTTGTTTGTAAACTTGCAAAATATGTGTAACTCATGCCGTTACTTGTCTAACCACGCAAAGTGTTTGTTCAAAAAAACCATCCTACACTGAAATATCGGAACAACACACGGGGGTCCCACTTGTCATTAATCAAATTTGGACCTAAAACTAACAAATCTGAAAGACGAGATTCGAACTGGCAACCTGGACTACAAAGCGTAAGTCGATAGCCTGAAAAAACGAATGGTTGTTGGCTTTGTCCCATAACTTGATTTTATTTATACAGTACTTGCGTTGAGTAGAGTAGAGGGAGTGCCTCGTCAACACGTGCATGACCGTTGTCTCACTTACTGGTGGGTCCGAGGTCTGCAATCTCAATCTCTCTTCTCTCCATCGTCTAACCTTTGCACGGGCACACACGAAGAGCGGCGCTAGCTTGCCGTGGTGTTATTACAACTAAAAAAAGCTTGGAAAATAGAAGAATCGCCTAGAACAAGAGACATTTTGGCTGGTCGAGACGGAGCTAACCACATCTATCCTCCGTGCCATGTTTTCATGATGAAGTTGTGTGGCTAGTGGGGTGTTTTTGACCGACTGGCTGGGTCCTGAGGTTGAACCATAGGTACTACGTCTGATACAGTATATTTTTACACGCACATTTTTCCTCCGTGCCGAGACGTGGCACACCCTACCACGCGGTTTCAGGGTCCTCCCGGGTGGTGCACGTATATATTCTTCCTCACGTGGGACGCTCTACCACGTGTTTTCTGGGTCCTCCTCGATCGTAGCGCCGAAGCAAGTAAATGAGTCGTCAAATCACGAAAGACCACCTTTCCCGCCGAGTACATCAGTGAAGCACGGGGGCTAGCTAGTTGGGCTAGTTCAACCAATTAGCTAGGCCACCGCCACATTTGTTTTTTCACCCCTTTTTTTATCTACTTGCTGGCAGGTAAATTTAAATATCCACCGCGGCGTTGCTCTGGTGTTTGGGTGCGGCAGGATTTTAAATTTTTGATTGACGGGAGCAGGCGCGACAGGATTTTTAATTTTTTGATTGACGGGAGCAGGCGCGGCAGCAATTAGTCACGATGACTCCGCCTGTAAAAACCCACTGCTCCCTGATGTGAGAAGTCATCGACTGGTGTTTTACCGTGGTGAAAACCAAAAGATTCCCCGCTCCCTCCGCCTTCCCGTAGATTGCATTTCCTTTCAGCCGTTTCGCCCCCTTTGCTTACTCTCCCCATTGCTTCTACCTGGTGCCATGGCGGCGCAATAGATCACGGAGTCCAAGGTGAGGCTCCTGACACAGGAGCTCCATGCCAAGGATGCAGAGCTCAGGGCCAAGGACGTGGTGCTCCATGAGCTCAAGGAGGAGAGGAGTGCCATGCTCCTCCGTTATGTGTGGGAGTTCACGGAGCTTCAAAAGCGGCAGGCGTCCACCACAAACATGCTCGAGGCATCGGCGGCGTTGCTGCAGAAAGCGGGAGATATGATAGGCCGTCAGGGGAGCCGGCTGGAGCACGAGCGGGCCGATCGTGACGAGGTACAGGATCGCCTCAGTCACTTGGTGAACCAAGTTGCCACACACGTGTTGCGACTGCGTGATGCCTACCGTCGTGCCAGCGCGACGATGCCGGCCGTCGGGCTAAACCCGTTCGACCACCCGGTCGACTTCAACGAGCTGCGGCTTCCTGACCTGGTCTCCTTCTTCACCTATATCTCCGAGGATTTGAGCCGTCTCCGCGCGATGGTGGGGGCTGAGCTGGACAAGGAGGGGTTGCGGGCTGCCGTCGCCGTTGCCGGGCGAATCCTTCCAGGGCTCCGTCACCGGAATCCATTCGTGCCATTGGACGCCGTCTTTGACGAGCTGGCTCCCGTCGACCGGGAGCGGGCTCTACGGGCGGTTGCACCCTGCATCACCAACGTCGTGCGCCTCGAGAAGCAGAGGGACTTCGGTGGTGTTTAGGCGCCCTCTGCATGGGCATGTCCATGTCTCGACGCAACATGACCATTGGATCAAACTCAGACGGTGCAGATCAGTCACTGTAGCACAAAGCATGTGGGTGTGTTTGGTTGGATTCTCATCTCAATATAGTTGTTTCCTCTTCGTGTATTTTTGTCAACCTACTAGTGTGGACTCATGCACCCTTCATGCACTCTGCCAAACACCCAAAAGTGGGCTGAGAAGGGAACTTTTGCTCCCATCCCGTGCACCCTTCATACACCCTGCCTAACACTATTCGTGCTTCATATGGTTCATGTTTTGTGAGTACTGTAGCACCGTAGTCTGTGTGCACTGTGGACCTAGTTCTGTTAACATTGATCTCACCGTTCATTCTCGACCAGACAGTCGAAAAAGCGGTACTATGTTACATATAGGAGTAGTTGACATGCGCACAACATAATTTGTTATCATCATATCTTACTACACTAGCAACAAGATTGTGTAGTACTGACGTATGAACCACTGCACATGCCTAGTAGTAGGAGCACTGTGTATGTTCAAGTGGCTGCCGTGTTTCGCACTCCTCCGTCGTAAGAGTGGAAACGCTTGCTGTAATCATTTTTTTCTTCTGAAAAACAGTGGACACGCTCTACCATGCGGATCCTCCTCCAGCCATGCACTAAATTACTCACTTTTGCCGACGTGTGGGACAGCCAGCATCGGGGTCCACTAGCCATGCACTAAATTACTCCGTAGTAGAGTGATGGTAGACTACCCCGATCGAAGCGCCGCAGTAATGCCCAATGAGCCGTCAAATCACAAAACCCCCTCCTTTCCAGCAGTAAGTTGGACGGATGAAGCAACCATCATTTCACTCTTCTCTCTCAGCTTCCTCTCTACCCAACCCTCACTTCTGCCTCATCTTGTTCCTCATTTCTTCAAGAAAACCCTGACCTGCTTCTGCCAGTGTTCTTCTCTCCCAAAGAAGGAAAGGTGAGCGCATTAATGGTGTTGATTCTGGCCAAGGCCCGGTCTTCCAACCCCGAGACTGATCCTATAACTCCCTCTCTTTTCTTATTTTGGGTTTGTGATTATGGTTTCTTTTCTTTTATTTCTATTTGACAGTTTCTTGATGGACGCTGGAGCACCGGCCGAAGTGATGTCTATGGCTCCGACCAAACCTGTCGAGGCTCATGGTACGAAGAAGCGCAAGCACCATGCCGAGACTACCGCAGACAAGCTCAAAGCCATCGCCCTGTCCAAGCCCCCCTCCTCGGGATCCCTCATTAAGCAAGTCCAGGTAATATCTCTTCTTGATGATCTTTTTCTCGATCTTGATCGTGTTTTTTCATCTAACACGCAGTACTAGTAATAGTTGTACAACTTTCTGGGTGATCTTGCATGTGATTTTTGTGTGCCAAATGACGGTTCTAAATTCCTCTTTTGACCAAAACATACGAGAGGTTGACACTGATTTCTTATAGATTACTTTGAACTGCTCCCTCTGTCCCAAATTTCTTGTCTTAGATTTGTCTAGATACGGATGTATCTAATACTAAAATGTGACTTGATACATCCGTATCTACACAAATCTAAGACAAGAATTTTGGGACAGAGGGAGTACTTTATGAACATCAATGCTACCTTTTAAGAGGGTATATTTGCCTTAGTAACTTGTGTTATGGATATTGCATGTAATCCCTCTGCTCTCATGCCTTTGAAGACATGTTCTAGTGTCTTTCTTCACTCATTTCTGTGCGTATATGTAGTCATATATGGAGTATAATATCGAAAATCATCTTATATTTCTGAACGGAGGTAGTAATAAAATATGGTTTCTGTTTGAATTAGAACCAGGTCCGCAGTGGAGATGAAGTTCTCAAAGTCATGCCGTGTGAACTGGAAGACCTAATGATGAGTTCTACCGCTGAACTATCCAGCTGCTGTGTCCTTGTCGCCACGTGTCCTGAACTAGTGTTTTCCTGTAGCCTTGTTGTCAGGCGTGTTCTCGAGGCTGTACTTGACCACAATAATTTCCTGGCTGTGCCTTCGATTACGAAGGGTGTTGTTGGGGATATCACTACTGGGCGTAAACCGGCCTGCTTGGGCCGGATTAACTTCAACATTAGTTCGAGGATGTTAAAGCCCGATAAACTTGTAAAGGCCCAAGGCCGTAGTCGGTTTAGTATCGGTAGCCATAAACCGGCTTATATAAACTTGTACTATAAGATAGGGAAAGAAAGAGACCAACCCGGGTACGAGTATAAACCAGAGATTGGGACTCTGTGAACCGACGGGCGTCACCCGTGTATATAAGGGGACGACCCGACATCGGTTCAGAGAGAGAAAAAAAGACAACTCGAGGCCTAGGCGAAGCTTGTTTGCTCCCTAGTCATCGAGACTTCATCAATTCCACCACAAACTAGACGTAGGCTTTTACCTTCATCGAAGGGGCCGAACTAGTATAAACTCTCTGTGTCTCTGTGTCCGCTTTAACCCCTTCGAGTTAACCCGTAGCGATGGCTCCATGACTAAGTCCTTTGGCTAGGACATCTGCCGTGACAAACCCACGACAGTTGGCGCCCACCGTGGGGCTATTGCACGATGGTTTCAAGTTCTTGGAGGGCCGCTTTGAAGGACTCGAGGGATATGCCGTGGGCTGGATGACCAAGAGTCGTCGCGGCAAGATCTACATCGACGATGCAGGCTGGGGCCCCGAGGCCGGCTCCATTGAGTACGGATACCGGGTCCCCTTTGGCGGTATACACGTCTTCATCGGCAAAATCGGTGAACCGGGCCCTGAGATGGACACCTGCACCGACCTCATCGAAACAGCTCAGCGTGCGCGACCTGCCCGGGTTAAGCCAGCCGTGAAGCGTGCCTTTGTGGGAGTAATCCATGGAGGGAACTATGAGGACGGATCAGGATCTGGTGGCGAAACCGTCGTTTACTCCGGCGACGAGTCGTCAACCGGGGAAACTGAGTCCTTGTATCAAGTACAAGATGGTCGGATCGGGGGTTGTTCCGATGGCGACAGTATTCCGGACCCCTCTGATCTACCCATCCGGGTCGGTATATTCATGGCCGGCACCCAGGCAACACCTCAGTCATCAACGGCCGCAGCAATAGTTTCCGGTTCAGCGGCGGCAACGGCTGCCGAAGGAGGAGGCTTTATGCGCCCACCAGCTCAAGTGTTATCCGATCTGTTCGACGCGTTGGCTGCGCTCATGGCAGAGGCTAATCCGACGGATCAGGATGCTCATAATGCAGAGATTGCAAAGGTGAGAGAACAGATTAACCAGGCCAAGGCGGATCTGGCAGCTGAGGAGGTCAGGATGACCGCGGAGCGGGCCGCTTTGGACGCGCAAGCCTATAAACTTATGCTGGATCAGAACGCTTCGCAGGAAGTCATGAGGAGAAAGTTCCGATCTCGCTTGCCCTCGGTCTTTGAAGGAAGGGATCTTTTCAATACCCCTGGGGCAGGGACCAGTAACCAACTGGTGGTAAACCGGGCGGAGGCGCCCGGGACGGGTGCGCCGGTTCAGCCTCGTGTAATAGATCTGCCCCGTCATAACTCGGGAGAGCCACGGGTTGTGCATACCCCTCCGGATCACTATTCTAACCCGCTGGACAACCTTGTTGCAGCGGTGACACGGTTGGAAGCTATTCCGGTCGAAGGAGATTCACTGCAAGCGATAGAGACACGCCGGGTTAAGGAGCTCCTCAGAACAGCATTGGTTCAGCAGGAGGCGTATTCGTATAGCCGCGAACGGATTCACTCCACCCCGCGTCCAGGCCGGAGTTACAGTAGAAATATGGAAGAACCAACCGAGTCAAGTAATGCACGGCGTAGGGCTCCCCACGGCAACAATCCGGCCCCCGACGCCCAGGAGGTGGTAGACCGGGCCCGGGCGCGTAGGGAAGCTGAGTTAGCAGCACCACATTAGGCTCATCAGATTACACCGTTTCGTCCCACCACTTCAGTTGAACCGGGACTCACTTCTAGCGCTTTGGGAGTGCCTTGCCTCGTCGCAGCCCTCCGCAATGTGCGCCTGCCCAAGGATTTCAAAGGCCCGCGCAAGGTGCCGAACTATACGGCGGATCAACCCCCAGAGTCGTGGGTGAAGAGTTATGAGATGGCCATGGATATGTTGGACGTGGATGATGCGGCGTGCGCAAAATATTTCACCATGATGCTTGAAGGGACAACCCGTACTTGGTTAAAAAGCTTGCCGCCCAATTCTATCGGTTCATGGGCACAGTTGCGAGCCCGGTTCATAAGCAATTTTAAAGACACGTGCAAGCAACCCATGTCGGTGGTGGATTTAGCGGCTTGTGTCCAGGAGGAAGGAGAGTCAACAACTCATTGGGTGCGCCGAGTCTCAAAGATCCTGCATTCATCAGACCATATCAATGTGGACATCGCGGTTGTAACCCTGGAAGGCAATTGCCGGTTTGGGCCTTTAAAGTTAAAATTAGGACGGATGAAACGCCATTGTACCGACATGGGAACGCTCATGACTGCTCTGGTGAAGTATGCTGATTCTGATAGTACCAAGGATCCCGAGTCTGATGATGAAAAGACAGGGAAGGGAAGGAGGAACGGCAACCCCAGAGGTCAGCAGCATAACTCGGCAGGAAACGTTGGTGGTGGCAAGCGTAAGGCGGATGGCAACACGGATTATGTGGCTAACACTAATGTGCAGGACAGAGGCCGACGACGTAGAGGAAAAATCCGCAGTGGCGGACCTGGACCCAATCCGGAGCGCTTAAATTATCTGTTGAATCAGCCTTGTCCAAAGCATGGGACCAGAGAGGAGCCAGCAAACCACCTTTGGAAGGATTGTTATATCATGCAAGAGTTTAAGAGCTCCAATGCTTTTCAGTATGACCCCAGCTCCGGTGGCGGTTCAGGATCCGGGCCGAGTCATGGTGGAGAAAATCCTGGTTCAGGGTTTAACGGTAATCCGGGCGGACATGGCAATCAGCATAATCAAAACAGTCAGCAAAAGCAGTAGTCGGGTTACCAGAGTAATCCAAAGCAGTTAAACAGTGGACAATATCATGTGTTTACCACCAGCTTGGACAAGCGGGACCGAAAGGTCCAGAAGCGGGCGGTTAACTCTGTTGAACCGGCGGTGCCACGGTATCTGCGCTGGTCAGAGCAGCCAATTGTATGGAGTAGAGAGGATCACCCTCCTCGGGTTGACAATCCGGGTCAGCTAGCTTTGGTGGTGGCGCCTCAGGTGGGAGACTATAAGTTCACCAAGGTACTCATGGACGGGGGTAGCAGTATTAATATCCTATACTATGAGACCTTTCGACGCATGGGGCTAAAGGATAAGGACCTCCGTCCCTCAAACACGGTTTTCCATGGTGTGGTGCCTGGCAAGTCAGCATACCCCGTGGGCAAGATAGCCTTGGAAGTAGCCTTCGGAGACGATCACGATTCCCGATCAGAGACACTGCGTTTGAGGTGGTGAAAATCCAAAGCCCGTACCATGCCCTGTTTGGCCGGCCAGCCTATGCCAAGTTCATGGCATGGCCCTGCTATGTGTATCTACAGCTCAAGATGCCGGGTCATAAGGGGACCATCAAGGTCCACAGAAGCCGTAAGATCGCTTTGGAGTGCGAAGAAGGAGACGCCGCGTATGCGGAGTCGGTTTGTGCTACCGAGGAGCTCAAGTACTATAAAGACAACGTTGATCCGACGGATATGACCCCTTTAAAGAAGCCTACTACAGAGCATGATCCGACCTTGAAGTTCACGTCGGCGGCTGAGACCAAGCTTGTTGACTTCGTACCTGGCGATTCGTCCAAGCAATTCAGCATCAGTGCCAATCTGGATCCAAAATAGGAAGACGCGCTCATCGAGTTCATCCGTGAGAATCGGGACATCTTTGCATGGAAGCCTTCTGACATGCCTGGTGTACCGAGGCAACTCAGTGAGCACACCCTTAATGTGGATCCTAAATACAGACCAGTGAAACAGTTCCTCCGCCGGTTCAATGAGGAGAGGAGAAAAGCTATTGGAGAAGAGGTGGCCAGGCTATTGGCAGCTGGCTTCATCATTGAAGTTTTTCACCCTGAGTGGCTTGCTAATCCGGTGCTGGTCCTTAAGAAAAACGGCACCTGGCGCATGTGTGTGGATTATACGGATCTTAATAAGGCCTGCCCTGCGGATCCTTTTGCCCTCACCCGTATTGATCAAATCATTGATGCTACGGCGGGTTGCGAGCGCTTATGTTTCTTGGATGCATACTCCGGCTATCATCAGATTAAAATGGCAGTTAAGGACCAGGAGAAGACGGCGTTCATAACTCCATTTGGAGCCTTCTGCTATGTGTCTATGCCTTTTGGGCTCAAAAGTGCCCAGGCAACTTATCAACGGTGTGTGCAAAATTGTCTCCACAAACAGATTGGCCGTAATGTGCATGCTTATGTGGATGATATTGTGGTTAAGTCAAGGAAGAAGGAGACTTTGGTCGATGATTTGAAGGAGACCTTTGATAACCTCAGGACGTACAAGATGATGCTCAATCCGGCCAAATGTGTCTTTGGTGTACCAGCTGGCAAGTTATTGGGTTTTCTGGTGTCCCATAGGGGAATTAAGGATAATCCGGAGAAGATCATGGCTATCACCTCTCTGGCTAAACCGAAGTGTATTAACGATGTTCAACGCCTGGCGGGTCGGATCGCAGCACTAAGTCGGTTTATTAGCCGCCTCGGGGAAAAAGCGATTCCTTTGTATCAAATGTTGAAGAAGACGGATCGGTTCGTCTGGAATTCTGCTGCTGATCAGGCATTGGAGGACTTAAAGCGGCAGTTGGCCAATCCGCCCGTGCTCGCCGCTCCCATTGATAGGGAACCATTGCTGCTATATGTAGCTGCTAATGCTCGTGTAGTTAGTGTGGCTATTGTGCTGGAGCGGAAGGAGGCAGGCAAAGAGTACCCGGTTCAGCGTCCGGTTTACTATATCAGCGAGGTGCTTATTGAATCCAAACAGAGATATCCGCATTGGCAGAAGCTGGTATACGGAGTTTTTATGGTGAGCCGGAAGTTGAAGCAATATTTCCAAGGGCATCCCATCATAGTGGTCAGCTCTGCTCCTTTGGGTGATATCATCCAAAACCGAGAGGCAACTGGTCGGATTGCCAAATGGGCTATCGAGCTTGGACCGCACGGTTTAAAATATGTGCCTCGCACTGCAATAAAGTCTCAGGCACTTGTTGACTTCATCAATGATTGGACGGAGTTGCAAGTCCCTAAAGAGAAGCCGGATCACACATATTGGACCATTCATTTTGATGGATCACGTCAATTGGAGGGCTCGGGGGCTGGAGTCATATTAACTTCCCCACGAGGTGACAAGTTTTGTTATGTTCTCCGTTTAATGTTCCCTTGTACTAACAATGCAGCAGAGTACGAAGCCTTGCTCCACGGTATCCGGATGGCTAAGGAGATGAATTTAAGCCGAGTTAAGTGCTTCGGAGACTCGGATCTGGTGGCCCAACAGGTGTCTGGTACATGGGATTCTAAAGATCAACTCATGGCTGCATATCATCGTGAGGTTGATGTGGTCGCAGGTCACTTCAAGGGGTATCAGGTGGACCACGTGGACCGACAAAAGAACGAGGCGACAGACGCCTTAAGCCGGCTGGGTTCACAGCGTAAACCGGTACCACCTAATGTGTTCCTTGATGTGCTTTGCAACCCATCGGTTCAACTACTTGGGGAGGCGGATTTGGCGGTTCCTGACCCGGAGGCTCAGTTGGTGGCGGCGCTACACGTCATCCCGGATTGGACGCTGCCTTACCTGGCGTACATGAACTGAGGCGAGTTGCCAGAGGACGAGACTCTGGCCAGACAAATAGTACGGCGGTCCAAATCCATGGTAATTGAAAACGGCGAGCTGCATCATCGCAGTGTAACAGGAGCGTTTCAACGGTGTGTATCTCCTGAGGAGGGCCGTGAAATTTTGCGTGAAATCCACGAAGGAGATTGTGGTCACCACGCCGGTTCAAAATCTTTAGTGGCGAAGGCATTTCGTCACGGTTTCTATTGGTTGACTGCCCATGCTGATGCGGAAGATCTGGTCAGACGATGTGATGGTTGCCAAAAATTCTCAAGACGCGCTCATGTTCCGGCTCAAGAATTGAGGATGATTCCAATTACTTGGCCGTTTGCAACCCGGGGGCTGGATATGGTTGGGCCTTTCAAAAGGTCCAAGGACAAGAAGACCCACCTTCTGGTGGCGGTTGACAAATTTACAAAGTGGATAGAGGCAGAGCCCGTTAGCAAGTGTGATGCGGCCACCGCGGTTCAGTTCATCAAAAGGGTGATTTTCCCGTTTGGTTTTCCACACAGTATCATCACAGATAATGGTACCAATTTATCTAAAGGTGCCATGAAGGAGTTCTGCGAACGAGAGCACATCCGCCTTGATGTTTCATCGGTGGCACACCCACAGTCCAATGGTCAAGCAGAAAGAGCTAATCAGGAGATCTTGAGAGGCATCAAACCTCGGCTTATGGTTCCTTTGCAGAGGACGCTGGGTTGTTGGGTCGAAGAATTGCCCTCTGTGTTATGGAGCATCAACACCACGCCTAACAGGTCCACTGGGTACACGCCGTTCTTCATGGATTATGGGGCGGAGGCAGTTCTCCCTAGTGACATTCGTCACGATTCACCTCGTGTTGCGGCTTACGTTGAAGCGGATAACGAGACGGCTCGACAGGACGCTTTGGACCGGCTGGATGAAGAGCGAGACATAGCAGCTGCCCGCTCGGTGATCTACCAACAGGATCTTCGTCGCTATCACAGTCGTCGGGTCAGGACCAGAACCTTTCAAGAAGGAGATTTGGTGCTTAGACTTATTCAAGATCAAACTGAGATGCATAAGTTGTCTCCGCCTTGAGAAGGGCCTTTCGTGGTCAGCAAGAATCTGCACAACGGGTCATAGTACCTGATCGATGTTCGAGAGCACAAAGGCTCACATAAATCAGAGCAGGAGACCAACAGGCCGTGGAATATAGCTCATCTTCGGCCTTACTATACTTGAGCCATGGGCTCTACTTATGTACATATTAGGACAATGTATATATTATAATAAACCGGATCCTCAGCTAAAGCGGGGTATCTGTTCTTTTATATCATGTGTGGTTACATGGAGTTGTTTGTTGTAAAACGACCTCCGGTTTACCCCTTGCAAAGTTTATCAATATCACTTGGGGGCTCGGTCATATTTAAACTGATGCAATGCCTTTTGATAGGCGAAAGTCACCAGATCATTTGGGGGCTCGCTCGTGTCCGAACCGATGCAATGCCTCTTGATCGGCGAAAGCCACCAGATCACTTGGGGACACGGTCAAGTCTGAACCGGTCACGCCTCTTGGTCGGCCTACAGGCCTTAGAGTCACTTGGGGGCTTGGTCGAACCCGAACCAATGTCATGCCACTTGGCCGGCGTAATGCCACGAGTCTTTTGGGGACCTGGCTGACTGGCACCATTGCTACGCCTTCGGGGAGCCTGGTTGCGTCTGACCATGGTAATACCATCTGACCAGCTCATTAGAGCCTTTCTTTTATAAAGAGTTGTCGCCATTGCTTTTGCTTTAATAGCCTTTCTTAAGGAATTGCTAGTTTATCTTTGTTGCGTTTTTTAAAACCGACGGTATTTTGTGCCGGTTCATACAGCCAATTTGGCAGAACATGGTCTCTTTTTTAAACCGGAGTTTGTTTGCTCGGTTTGATTTTTCTTATGAAACATCCTTTTTGGAGCAACAAGGATATCATGATAAAAAAGGAGCTGTTTTCTCCTCCGACGGGTTAGGGCTGTCAAGCCCCCGTCTCAAGATTGGCGAAAAACGCCTACTTCATGCCCATTACATGGCAGGTATTTCGTATCACAAAATTTGATCATACTGGCAAGTCTCCCTGCGTATCTATATAAAGGTTCACAAACCGGATGGCGGTACAACTGCCCTGGCAGTTTCAAATTTTGTGATTGCAGGAGATATAAGTTGGCAAGGAAGATTTTCCAAATGAAGGTTTCAATACTGATGCACGAAGGCATCTCACAAAGCACAAGTACGGTCTATCCTATTACAAGGCAACATGATGCCTCACTAAGACAATTGTTTTTCCTGACAAGATATAACACGGAAGCTAATTAACGCTGCCCTCGGTTCACGCCTGCGTGCCATCCCGGTTTGATGGTTCTGGATCATCCCGCGCCGTGTCAGCTTCCTCCTCCCTACCCAGCGGCTGGAAGTCAACAGTGGTCCAGTCGATCCCCATTAATGCTTGAAAGACAGCCTCTTCATGTATCAATGAAGACGGTTCAAGATCAGGGGCGTAAGTGTGCTTACGGATTGGAGGAATTAAGTTTTCCGCTTCAGGGATTGGTGCAGCCACTCGTTTGTTCTGGTCATCATACTGGGATTGATAATGTGACAAGTTTGCTTCTTCTACTAACTGGCAGGCCAGAGGGCGCACTGCCCGGTTTATCTTTCTTAACTCTTCTTCGTCGAATTCGGAGCCATCCTCCTTCAAACTAGGATAGCCTTGAGCCGCTTCAACGGGATCAAAATCAGGCACCCATGCTTTGGCCCGGATTAAGGCATTAATGGCTCCGGTTCGAGCAGCAGACTTTTTTAACTCTTCAATCCGAGCAGGGAGCATGGACAATCTCCTCAGTGTATCCTGGAGCAACGTGGGTGCTGGATTGTTATGGGACGCAGTGGTGATAATCCGCTGCGCACCATCATATAGCTGCTCGGCTAAAGTATAGACGTCTTTCAGTTTCATCCGTACATCCGACCCCAAGTGATGAATGCGGGCGCCTATAACACAATCAGCAGTTTACAAACCGAGCTGTTTATAGGAGAATCAAGATTATTACAAAAGTCACAGGAGGCTTACCAAAAATGGCGGCAGTCATTGCGTGCACTTGTCGTTTCACGCTGGTTAATTCATCGGTTAACAGTTTGAGGGCAGCTTCTGCATCTTCAATCTTTTTGGTTAAAGCGTCCTTTTCTGTGGCCCAGTCAGCCCGTTCCTTCTTATGACCTTCCTTCAGTTGCTCCATACTGCCTAAAGCGCTGATTAATTCCTCCTTGGCCTTGGAAGTTTCTGCTTGTTGGGATTTTAAATTCTCTTGAAGGTCGGCGAATTGGTTCTCTTTAACTTTCAGTTCAGCCTGCAGACCGACAGTTATACGGTTTAACAATGGAAGTACCAACCACATAACAAGTTAGGCGCTTTGTACTTGGGGGCTAATGCCTAATTGATCTACAGCTACTAGTTAATTATTAAAAGTCCCAAGCTGAATACAAGTATTCCAACTCGGCACTTGGGGGCTAATGGCCATTTGATCTGGCGGTCTTACGGATGTTATTGAAAGTCCCGATTCAATTATACTACAAGTTGAACCGACCCTTGGGGGCTACAGCGGCAAGAAGCAGGAACAAATGCATGGAAATTACCTCAAGTTTTTCCTTCATCATCTTTACCAGATTGGCTTCATAATCACGGCTAGTATATAGCCGGTTTAAGTAACCAGAGTGAATGTCTTGAGCACTGAGAGCAGAGTATGTTGCCAGATCAACATCCCATTTTCCTTTGCTCAGGGCGGAGAATTCTTCTTTAGCAGTATGCTTGGCTAAAGCGATGGGATTTCCCGGTTCAGTACGACCTATGCCAGTAATTACGACTTCGTCATCCTTGAGCTCGCCGGTCTGAACTGGCATAGTTGGTTTATCAGCAGGTTTGGAGGGGCTGATAATTTTCTCAATCCGGATGGGACTGGTTGGATGGTCAGCAGGACCGGAGGGGTTCACAGAACTTTCTTCAGGAAGAACAACTTCATCCCTTACTGGTGGGTCATCAACTACATCTTCGTGGATGATCGCTTCAACATTTGGGGTAGCATCCGGTTCAGGAGCAGCATCTTCTTCAGCTGCCTTATCCTGGCGAGCTTTCTTACTTGGCCTCGGTTTGGCCCTGAAAGAAGCAGCAAAATTAAAGACAGTATATATGGAAGGCTACGAAAATCAACAACTTGATGATAAAGGCAAAAGCTTACCCAAGCACGGTTTTGAGTGGAGGCAGCTGAGTACCAGTTGACTCACTGGAAGATGAGTGCGAGGTGACCTGATAATCAGAGTCAGACGGATTAAGCGGTTGACGAAAACAGCCCGCTTTAGGACAAATATTGACAAGCAAATTAGAGACCTCTGAACGACGTCTCCGAACCGGACTGTTCGGTAAACCGGCGGAGGTAACTACCTGGCCGCTGTGTCGAGTTGTACGACGCGCCTCATGCTGATGGGTCTTCATAAGAAAGTTGGGATCCAAGTAAGCAAGAGGATGGGAAAATTTAATTTTGCGGTTTGCCTGACGGATTTTTTGCGAAAGCGAAAAGCTTGAATCAGAATAAAGAGTAATTACCTCAACATCGTCAGCGTGGCTAGCTTCAGCATCATCCTGACAAATTGTATCATCAATAAATTGCATAAATAGTAAACCGAGAGAATCAAGTTCAGCTTTAAAATCCGGATTACCCACATCATCATCAGTAGGTGGATCAGAGGAGGCTGTAGCTTTCCTTTTATGAGCAGACTTTTTGACGACCCTTGTCTTAGGCCGGATTGGTTTCTCCGGTTTATCCGCCTTTCCTTGCGGGAGCTTTTTGCTCCAAAATGGATCATCACCCTGCACCAACAGATATCGGTATTAGTCATAAGCACGTACAATAGTATCAGACTCGGTGAGAAGGAAGTTCGGTTTACCGCTGGCGGTTTATTGGTGGCACAGAAGGGAAGAAGGCCGGTTCGGGCACAGACGTGTTCCGGTTCATTCAGAATTTTCTTTACAGCTTCGGCGACCTCTTCATCAGTAAGCTGGATGTTTACGTGACGCAACGGATCATCAACGCTGCCTGTATACTCGCACATTAAACCGGAGCGTTGACTGAGCGGCAGTATACTCCAGGATATCCAGCAACGAGCAAGATCGACTCCTGTTAATCCGTTAGCCATAAAAGCTCGGAGTTTAGACAGTTGAGGAGCGTATTTCATCCTCTCTTTGCCAGTCAGCCGCTGAGGAAAAGGATGTGTGTTGCTGAGCCGTTCTGGGCGAAAACCGGGCAAGATATTCTCATTATCCGGGGAGGTGTCTTTACAATAAAACCAGGAGTTATTCCACTCTTGGGGATGACTATGCAGTTTCGCATGAGGGTAAGTGACCTCTTTTCTCTTTTGGATTGCCATGCCACCCAGCTCCATGTTGGAACCGTCAGGGAATTCTGTGCGGCGGTTTAAGTGAAAGCAGTCTCGGAACAGCTCCACTGTGGGTTCCTCTTGGAAGAATACCTCGCAGAGCACTTGGAAGTGGCAGATGTTGGTGACAGAATTAGGGCCGATATCTTGCGGATGGAGTTGGAAGTTGGCCAAAACATCACGGTAAAATTTTGAACCGGGCGGGTTAAAACCGTGGGCTAAGTGATCTGCAAAGACTACAACTTCTCCGTCTTGAGGTGTAGGGGGACACTCTTTGCCTGGGACCCTCCAGTGAACGGTTTTTCTGCTGCTTAAAGCGCCGGTAAGAACCAGATTGTTCAGTTGCGTTTCCATGACCCGAGAAGGAGCCCAGTTGCACTCGTACACTTGTTTAGCCATGAGGAAGTCTACAGAAGGAAAATGATTCCGGTTCAAGATTGTGTTGTGCACAGGTTACATGTTGATATTATCAATGTTAAACCGGAGGAAGTCAATCATAAACCAACATTGGTAAAGCGGTGCGGTTCATCAAGGGACGGCTGGCGGTTTAACAAGGGGACTAATGGTATGTACTAATTTGGTAATCCTCTTCTTCAAGGTTAAACCGCTAGATCTAAAACCGCGAAACATTGGGAATTACAAATAAACAAGTGTGCAGAAACAGGTTTCACACAATCTCATTACAGCATTGGATCTGGGGTGATTTCATAAAAAGGATAAATATTCATGATTTAAAAGAAGTTATGCAAGAGCAGCAAGGGAAAGTTATGGATCAGAACTATGGTCCAGTTATACTGCAGTAAAAACAGATGCGGGAAACTACCGCTGTACGGAGCAAAGGATATGGGATCATCTGAAGAGGCATCTCAGCCGAAGTTTGAGGCGGACGAAGAACACGAAGAACGCGAGGAACACAGTAACCCTAAAAACAGATCTAGATGGAAAGGACGAAGATCTTACCGGAGCTTGGAGAGATGCGGAAGGATGCCGCAGTTCTCTGGTACGGTCAGGTTGATGCAGCGGCCCAGGATGATGAGGAAGTCAGCGACGGCGGCGGAGCTCCGGAGTTGGCGACGCGGAGAAGACGAAGAGGAAAGGGGTGAAGGGGAAAAGGAAATGACCCTTCGGCCCTATTTATGAGGTAAAAAACATGTGTCAGGCGCGCGGATCCAGGAGCCGCAGATTTCGGAAGTGGAGCTGTCGCCTCGATTATTGCGGATCTGTTAAACAAAGAAGGCGTCATAAAAGCCAGTTTCATGATGAAGTCATGCCGGTTTACAGCAACCAAAGAAGATGACGACATGGCGGTTTAGCGGTTAAGGGAAGATACTGAATGTGAAGATTTCTGCTAAGGATTGACATGAACTCATTCAAATCAATCTGGGGCCTAATGTTGGGGATATAACTACTGGGCGTAAACCGGCCTGCTTGGGCCGGATTAACTTCAACAGTAGTTCAAGGATGTTAAATCCCGATAAACTTGTAAAGGCCCAAGGCCGTAGTCGGTTTAGTATCGGTAGCCATAAACCGGCTTATATAAACTTGTAATATAAGGTAGGGAAAGAAAGAGACCAACCTGGGTACGAGTATAAACCGGAGATTGGGACTCTGTAAACCGACGGGCGTCACCCATGTATATAAGGGGACGACCCGACAGCAGTTCAGAGAGAGAAAAAAAGACAACTCGAGGCCTAGGCGAAGCTTGTTTGCTCCCTAGTCATCGAGACTTCATCAATTCCACCACAAACTAGACGTAGGCTTTTACCTTCATCGAAGGGGCCGGACTAGTATAAACTCTCTGTGTCTCTGTGTCCGCTTTAACCCCTTCGAGTTAACCCGTAGCGATGGCTCCACGACTAAGTCCTTTGGCTAGGACATCTGCCGTGACAAACCCACGACAGGTGTGGTTCTTGTAAAGCTTCCCAACAAATCTGATGCGGCCTGTCTTCATCATCATGTTTATGAGTGGAAAGACCACTCTGTTAGGTTCTCCAAGGTTGACAAGATGGTGATGGTGCATGTAGACATCTCACACGAAGTCCATGGCCTAGTCAGTTATGCGGGGTTCATCCCATAGGTCGGTGGCAAGAAATAGTCTGTAGAGTTTAGTTAGTGCAACTTTGCTTGTCTGTAGTAAGTACTATTGTTCAATGCTTGATTTGTGTTTGTGAACCCTGTATTGTTTATTAGTTGTCACGCCCAAGATGCGACCCTATCCAAAAGGAACTCGAAGGTCCCACCAAGGATAGAAGCGCATCTTGAAGACGCTTTTGCAAGGTGGATATCATTACATCAACATTACATAATAGTGGGGATACATCCAAGACATACAAAGACACATGAATACAACAATACATCATACATAAGATCAACATCCGACTACGGATGAAACATAAACAGCAACTCAACGACATCCACCCTGCTAGCCCAGGCTGCCGACCAGGAACCTAACCCAAGATCGACGAAGAAGAAGAAGAACTCCAAAACAAGTAACATCGCTCTCGCGTCATGATCATCGCATAACCTGTACCTGCAACTGGTGTTGTAGTAATCTGTGAGCCACGAGGACTCAGCAATCCCATTACCATGGGTATCAAGACTAGCAGAGCTTAATGGGTAAGGAAGGGGTAAGGTGGTGAGGTTGCAGCAGCGACTAAGCAAATATGGTTGCTAACTTACGCAAATAAGAGCGAGAAGAGAGGCAAAGCAAGCGGTCGTCAACTAGTAATGATCAAGAAGTGATCCTGAACTCCTACTTACGTCAAACATAACCCAGAAACCGTGTTCTCCTCTCGATCAACCCCAAAAAGAGACACTCACGGTTACGCACACGGTGGTGTATTTTAGAAGAGTTTACTTCAAGTTTACTACAACCGGATATTAACAAATTCTCATCTGCCACATAACCGCGGACATGGCTTTCGAAAGTTCAAACCCTGCAGGGGTGTCTCAACTTAGCCCATGATAAGCTCTCACGATCAACGAAGGATATTCCTTCTCCCGGGAAGACCTGATCTGTCTCGGAATCCCGTTTACAAGACATTTCGACAATGGTAAAACAAGTCCAGCAAAGCCGCTCGAATGTGC